>JAUZNK010002219.1:0-10560 GCA_035046665.1 Euphysa ruthae
TATATGTATGTATATATATATATATTATATATATATATGTATATATATATATATGATGTTTTAATTTATGTTTAATTTTACTTATTTTTGCTGGATTTTATCTTGATTGTAAAAATTTTTTGACATAACCTGTAAATACGTGTATGTTTTTTTCATGTACCTATAAATTTTTTTAACATGTGGTAATATCTTTATGTTACGTAATTTATGGATATGCACCTCTAAGTTTTTTAAATAGTGGAATAAACGGGGTATGGTGAAATTAGCGAAGGGTTTGGAATAATTTCCGATAATTTCTAATGTATGGTTTACCTCCCATCCTCTTCCAGCTAAGGAAATCCATCACATAAATATTAGAAACAATATAAGAGACATAATATATAATTTATAATAGTAATTTGAATTTTTGCAATATAATATAATATACAATTTATTTTAATTACTCTATTTTTAAGGAAAAAGGAGACCCCGCTTCATCTTAAATAGGTCCTATACAAGATTTTATAGGTGAAGTGCGTGATTTCAACCCCTTGTTGACTGTGGTGCATGCCACTTAACTTTTTCATTACCTCTTTAATGTAAATGCATGCGCCTCTAACATACACCTCAGATGCATAATTTTCTTTTTTGTTGAGCATCATTTGAAATACACACTAAAAAGTTCTTTTCGCGTAATGGTGGCCCTGTTGAAAGTATTTGAAAAAGTCTGCTGGCGGGCCCCCGTGTACTAGATCAATGTGAAATGTTGGCACAAGGATCTCTTTCTTCTTTCATTGGAGGAAAAAACTAAAAACGCGCAAAAACAGAGAAGATGCAGTTGATGTTCAGGATCTGCTTGCAATTAAGGTTGAAAGACTGAGAAAAATGGACAGGCAAGTGAATTTAAAAGACAAGGAGTGGCAAAAAAACTTAGTGAGTTGTATACATAAAAAGTTGATTTAATATTTAAAGAACCACGAAGCCATTTTCACAGTAACAGGACAATTTCCCGATCAAACTTTTCCCTGATTAGACAATTCCCATACCAGAAAATTTCCCTACAAAATATATTCAATTCTAAAAACGTTATAAAGTTAGACTCACTCCTCTGGCGGAAATTTACTTCTATGTTATCTCTGAGCAAAACTCATTGCGTAATGCAACGCTAGCTCAAATTGGTTGGTTATTTGGTTGAGCGAATTTAGTAGGCGCAAATGGGCGCCCTAAGTACTTCAAGACTCGCCACGTGGTCCCATCTGGAAATATTGTCTCAGCAATTTGTTAGTTCCCACGTTAATTATAACATTCTCATTCTCTCTCTCGTTTCAGATAAAAATTAAAACAAGAGCTTAGAGAAGTAAAAAATCAGTTACTTTTATCCATGATTTTTTTAAACAAAAGTTTTCTTAAGCAACATAAAGATGAAAACTACTACAACACTACACGTACAATAAATAGTTACAAAATTAGAACTTCATGTTTAGTACTCATTAGTTGAGATTGTAAGACACCCCTAACATTTTGAAAGTCCTCTCCCAGATTTACCAGTTTATTTATCCGCCTGTGGGGTGCTCCAAGTTAAGCTTGGATCATTGTGTGATCGTTAAAGTCTGCGTGTTTGCAAAGACTACCGTTGAAGCATAAATGCTTCAACGGTAGTCTCAACTTTCTAGATTGTTGTTTGTCCTAGGTAGTTGTTGGTTAATTATAGCTCCTTCCTTTACATAACTCACCGATGTAACATGTTTCAATGTAATCCATCACCGCACTGATCTGCCAAGGTTTTTTTGAGGCTTGAGTCGTTAAATCTATTGGTACGAAGCATACGAATATTTTTTCTAAACCATTCACCGTTCAAATACATCTCAGTGGGATTTTAAAAAGTTTGTTGTGTTTTTCTAATAGAGGTGGATATAAATGTGTCGATTACGTCGGATATCCGTTCTCATTATTTTAAGACTATGCAGTTGAGCTAAATTCGCAGCAACAGCAATGTTGCTCTTATCACGTATGTTTCTTGCAGCATTCTTCATGCGAGTCCGGGTTTTAATGCCTCGATTCGCTCAGGATTAGGTGTGTGTTGAGTTGACTGATGTAAAAATTTGCTCTCTGAGGCAAGAATCACCTTTGCGTTCCATCCTAACCCAGATCTTTTCTTTTACAGCATTCCCAAAGCGTGTTTATAAAATTTTTAAGTTTTTTGTGGTAAACAAACTCTTCATGTACAAGTTTGTCTTCGCTATCGCACGAAAACTTTCACGCTTCTTTCAACTGTAAAACATAAACAAAAAGTTGGACTAAATATTGAGAAATTAAGGTGATATTTCCCCTTCTTTTGTGGGAAAATCACCAATTGTTTATTTGTAATTGTTTTAAATTTATTGCAGATTCCAAGTATATAATCAGTTTTACCAAAATACATACTAATATTGCCCAAAAGAGCGATTGTTTAGAGACACCTGAAACTTCAGTCCTTGGTAACGCTCTTAGTTACGTTACTTTAAAGCCTAATTTTGCCATCAAATTGCCCACTCCGCGCTTTTTTATGAGATTTGGTATGCCACCGATTTCTTCTTTTTATATAGATAGCGCATGTTTGGATAATCGAGACAAAACAAAGTTTTTTAAGCAGCTCAGGTGAACTCGATGATGTTTAAAGTTAGGCATTTTAAAGCCTAGCTAAAGGTCTCAAATAAAAAGCATCATTTAGACCACATCTTCATATTTATATAACCCTTGTTTGCTTTCAGGTAAAAGTTAACTAATAATAAACATGGCGAAAGGTGGTGAAGATAACAGATCTTTTAAAAAGTAGACGACGAAAAAAAAGAAAGTTCCATGGCAACAGATTTACGACGCTACGTTTGGTAGAAACTATTAATGAATTAAACGATGTAAGTAATAATAGTCCTAATGATGATGGACAGTTAGCAAGTTCCTCGCTCACATCAAGTGCTACTACTAAATACATTACAATTATCTTCTTTCAAAGGAAAGCTATCACACAGTTCCGCTAAAATCAAACAATCATTGTCTTCATCGTCTAAATTGCCTGTCAACGATAACATAACAGAAAATCGAATAATGGATATGAACTTGTTATTTCTAGCCTTTTCTGAGACGCTTTGCCCTGAATGAAAATCTTCCTCTGTATAGTTATAGTTAGAAAAACAAAAACAAGGGTTTTCTTTTGAACTAAATTTACTGTCTGATGAATTGGATCCATTTTTATGTTTTTGAATATCCAAGAAAATAACTGCTCTGAGTTTTGAAATAAGCGCTAGAGTCTTCTACAGTATGAGACGGATTGGAAATGATATCAAGTTTTAAAAAGATTTTAGCATTGATGAATCATCATCTACCCATGGAGGAAAAAAAAACACACCGTTGTATTTCTGAGAATTTTCATTTTGTAAAAAAAAGTCGATTCAAACATTGTGAAAAGATATGGCGCTGATAGTAATAAAATACAAGATCGTTTGACGTTTCTTGGCAAAAACATGGATATAGTTCCCTAAACGGGGCTGTTTTTGCACTATCAATTGATTAAAAAAAATCGTTGACATCGAATTATTATGAGTCGGTATTGCCAGGGGTGTGTAAATACGAATTGATTTAAGCAATCAGACTCAGTCCAGTATAAACGATTAAAAGCTTATTATATATGCACAAGCAATCACTTGTCGTCTGCGCCTGCAATGGGGGTTCGTTGAACTAATAAGTTATTTCAACGATCAATTGATAAAATTTCACTACGTTACACTTAGTTTTACTGTGACGGTAACTCTAAAAAGTTTTCATCTGTGGAAAACGGTTACCCCGATTTGAAACTTGTCAAAAAAAAAAAGTATCGGTCACATCCAAAACATAACAAAAAAAGCTGGTTCACCGATTAAGCAAGATATTTTTCCCATATGCTCAACCTTCTTCTTGCTAATAGTACATGAATACAATACAAAATTCCTCGTCATAAAATTCTCCATCATGTTTTTGCTGATACTTCATGAACTGCATTACATATCTCCTCGTGGTAAAACACACCACCTCGTTGTTGATATTATAAAAATACATTACATACTTCATCGTTATCAAATACATTCTTGTTGCTGATAGTAGATGAATACATTGCATATTTCCTCGACATCAAATGCATCACATCCTCGTTGCTGATATTATATCAATACATTACATATTGCCTCGTCATCAAATGCACCACATTCTTGTTGCTGTTAGTACATAAATACATTATATGCTTCGTCGTCATCTAATGCACTACCTTCTTAATGCTGAAGGTATATGATACATTTAACACATACTCATCATCAAATGCTCCACCTTCTTTCGGCTGATTCAACATAAATATATTATATACTTCCTCGTCATCAAATGCACAACCGTCTAGTTGCTGATACTACATGAATACATTGCATACTTTGTCGTCATCAAATATACCACCTCCCAGTTACTAAAATAATATCAATACATTACAGGCTGCCTCGTCATCAACTGAACCTTTTTCTATTTGCTTATGCTATAAGAATTGATTACATACTTTCTCTTCATAAAATGCACAATTTTCTTATTGCTGTTAGTACTTAAAAACATTACATACTTCGTCGTCATCAAATGCACCATATACGAAATAGTGATAATATATGATTACATTACGTATTTCTTTGTCATCAAATGCACCTTCTTCTTGCTGCTGACAATATATGAATACATTGCCTATTTTGGTGTCATCAAACACAAAACCTCGTTGTTGATATTATATAAATACCTTATATACTTCATCGTTATCAAATGCAAATTCTTTTTGTTCCCAATAGTACAAGAATATATTGCATATTACCCAGATATCGAATGCATCACATCATCGTTGCAAATATTACATAAATACATTAAATATTATCACGTTATCAAATGCACCCGTTTCTTGCTCACAGTATATGAATACAATATATACATTCATGTCATCAAACACCCCACCTTTTTGTTACTGGTTTTACATGAATTCATTGCATACTTCGTCGACATGAAATGCACCATCTTCTATGTGATAATACATAAATATATTACACACTTCTTCGTCACCAAATATACATTCTTCTTGCTGCTGACAATATATGAATACATTACACATTTCCTCGTCATCAAATACAAAACTTCTTCGTTGTTGATAATACATAAATACATTTTATACTTAATCGTTATCAAATGCTCAACTTTCTTGTTGCTAATAATACATGAATGCATTAGCAAAATTCCTTGTCATCAAATGCTCCACCTTCTTATTGTTGATGTTACATGAATACATTACATACTTCCTCGTCATAAAATACACCAACTCGTTGTTGATAATATAAAAATACATTATATACTTCTATGTTATCAAATGCAATACATTTTTTTTGCTGATAGCAGATGTGTACATTGCATATTTCCTCGTTATCAATTCCACCACTTTCCTGTTGCTGATAGTACATGAATACATGACATACTACGTCGTCATCAAATTTAAAAGATTCTTGTCGCTGAGACTACATCAATACATTGTATAGTTCTTCGTAATCAAGTGCACCATCTTCTTTCTTACTTTTTATATTATGGGTATAGATTACATACTTCCTCGTCATCAAATGTACTACCTTCCCGATGGTGATAGTATACGAATACATTACATGATTCCGCGTCATCAAACGCACCATATTCTTGTTGCTAATATTATATCAATAGATTACATTCTTCTTCGTCAACAAACGCAAAATCTTCTTGTTGCTGATAGTATATCAATAGATTAAATACTTCCTCATCATCAAATGCACTACACTTTTGTTGCTGATAATATATGAATGAATTATATACCTCCTGGTCATCAAATGAACAACTTTCTTGTTGCTAATAGTTTATGAATACATTAAATACTTCGTTTTCATCAAATGTGCCACATTACTGTTAATGATAGTACATGAGCACATTACATACTTTCTCGTCATCAAATGTTCCACCTTCTTGTTGCTGAGACTACATAAATACATTACATACTTCTTCTTTATCAAGCGCTCCATCTTCTAGTAGCTGATAGTAGGTGAAAATAATATATTGTTCCTCGTTATAAAAAGCAACACCTTTTTAGTTGCTGATGATATATGAATACATTACATAATTCCTCGTCATCAAATGCACCACTATCTTGTTGCTTATATTATATCAATAGATCACATAGCTCTTCGTCATCAAACACACCACTTTTTTAAGGCTCATAGTATATGAATACATTAGATATTTCTACATCATCAAATGCACCATCTTTTTGTTGCTGATAATATATGAATACATTACATACTTCCGGGTCATCAAATGAATCATTTTGTTGCTGATAGGATATGAATAGATTACATACTTCATCTTTATAGAACACACAATATTTTTGTTAATAATATTATATGAATACAGTACATACCTCCTCGTCATTAAATGAACCACCTTGTTGCTAATAGCATATGAATAGATTACATTCTACATCTTTATCAAATGCACCACATTGAATACAATACATAATTCCACGTCGTCAAATGCACCAACTTCTACCCCTTTAGTTGCTGATGATATGTGAATACCTTACATACTTCCTAGTTATCAAAAGAACCACCGTATTGCTGATAGCATATGAATAGATTACATGATTCATCTTTATTATATGCACCTCATTTTTGTTAATAATAGTACATGAATACATTAAACGCTTCCTTGTCATCAAATACTCCACATTCTTGTTGCTGAGACTACATGAATACATCGCTTAACTCGTTGTCTTCAAGTCCCTAAAATTTAAGTTAATGACAGTATATGAATAAATTACATAACCTCGAGTCAACAAGTGAAACACCTTCAAGTTATTGATAGTATATGAATACATTACATACTACGTCGTCATCAATTTTGATACATTCCATTTGCTGAAAAATATATATACATTACATAACACCGCTTAATCATTTGAAACATCTCCTTGTTGCTTATATTATGTGAATAGATTAGATACTTCTCAGCATGAAATGTACTACATTCCTAATGGTGATATTATATGAAAATGTTACATACTTCTTCTTCATCAAATGCTCCCCATCCTTGTTGCTAATACTATTTCAAAACATCACCTACTTCCTCGTCATCAAACGCAAAACCTTCTTGTTGTTGAACTACCTGAATTCATTGCTTAATTCGTCGTCGTAAAATCTCCCAATTTCTAGTTGTTATAATGTATGAATAAATAACATAATTCCTAGTCAACAAGTTAACTTCATATACATGAATACATTACATACTTTCTCGTCATCAAACGCACCATATTCTTGTTGCATCAATTACGTCAATAGACATAACAGTTTCTGATTTTATCACTAAAAGAGAGTTTCGTGGCAAAATTAGATGATTTTAATCAGGAGGAATATGTACAATGTCGAGAAAATTGGGAAAAGTTCGCGTGCAGAAATTTGGACCATTTTAATGCTTCAATTAATACCTTAATTATAATGTTTTTGTTAAAACAAACGATATTCAAGTTTCGACTTAGGGCAAAAGAATTTTTATATAAGGTTTCCCTGACATGATAGCACATATTCATTACTGAACAGTCCTAACAAAACCACAGCTTTACACAACATTTATGAACTTGCTTCACAATTAGAAGAAAGCTTCCCATCTCGTGTGTGTGTGTGTTTTTTTTCCAGCTTGACTATTAGCTCTTCTATTTTGCAAGACGAAAAGTTTGAAACACGGATTTTGAATGTGAGAAATCGCGGTTTGCCTTATTTGGAAATTTGAGATTTGAAATATCGAAATTCCGATATATATTTTGAAATTTATCTGTAGTCCGATTTTCATAATGAAAATCAGATTTAACTGTGTAGAGTCCGATTTTGATAATAAAAGTAGGATTTAAATAACGCAAGCCCGCTTTGGATAATGAAAGTAGGATTTAAACATTAAAAAGCGGATCGGCTCGGCTTCCGTAAAAATTTTTTCCTGAATTATCTGAAAATTATTGTGTACATTGTTCAATGAAAACAGATTCTAGATAATATTTGCTCTGTGACACTGCCGTTATGATATCTATTAAAGATAAGGTTTCAAATATTTTAATTTTCTAAAACAGCAAGTCTCTTGTTATAATCCAATTTTAAAACAATTATTATGGAATGAGATGATCGATTTATATTTATGCCCCATAATTTAAATAACTGTGCACAATAGTCGAATAAAGCTGTTTCCGCACAGAAAGTTTTTATCCCGGGAATTTTTAACCCCGTTAAATAGGATAAGTTCCATAGCGGGATGAGATTTAACGTGTGACCACCCCTTTAAAGCACAGCTGACACATTTTTGGCAAAAAAAGTAGATGTTGCGGATAACCCTCTAATTCCATACTAATTTCTGTATTTCTCTATGAGATTCTGTCTGATTTTCACGAGTAACCCTTTTATTTTATTTTCAGTAAAATTAACCTAAACTTCTAAGTGATAATCTGGTTTCTAGCTGAAAATGGGAAATCCAGGTAAAGTAGCTTCTACTTTTTAGAGTTACAAACCATTACGGTAGCCTCATGTTCACAACAACACTCTAGACCTGCTTTACAACTACGTTTGATATATTGAACTCGTCCAGGTAACTGAGAGCTAACATAAACGTCGTATGGGTTCTTAAATGTCCATTAAATCAATTCTACCATAAAAAAAAACAAGTTGTTAAAATAATAGGAAAGTATTGTTGCCTTTAAAAAATTTTATCTTTTACAGTTAATGGCTTCACATAGTTTTTAAGTGGATTTTAAATAAAAAACAATTTAAGTTTTCATTCTTTTTTTTATCGTTTCATTCTTCTTTAGTATTAGAAAATATAGATTCATTTTTCGTTTGTATGAAGTTGAGAAGAGTTATAGAAATGTAAATGTAATACTTATTCATTCTTCTTTAGTATTAGAAAATATAGATTGATTTTTCGTTTGTATGAAGTTGAGAAGAGTTATAGAAATGTAAATGTAATACTTATTCATTCTTCTTTGGTATTAGCAAATATAGATTGATTTTTCGTTTGTATGAAGTTAAGAAGAGTTATAGAAATGTAAATGTAATACTTATTCATTCTTCTTTAGTATTAGAAAATATGGATTGATTTTTCGTTTGTATGAAGTTGAGAAGAGTTATAGAAATGAAAATGTAATACTTATTCATTCTTCTTTAGTATTAGAAAATATAGATTCATTTTTCGTTTGTATGAAGTTGAAAAGAGTTATAGAAATGTAAATGTAATACTTGTTCATTCTTCTTTAGTATTAGAAAAGGAAGTTGATATTATGGTGTTTTAGTATATATTTATTTTATTGAGTATTATATTCAAGTCATTAATACGGCAGGGTGACCTTCGAATTTTTTTGGATTTGCGACGAGAGTATATTTTTAAAAGAATGGTAGACCTCACTACAGGGGAATAAAAATAAGTACCAACAGAGACACCGGTACATATTTGAATGCGGTTCTATGTAATTTTTGTTTAGTGAAAAGCTTAGTTTAGAAGATTTTTTCTCTTTGAAATATTTTATATTTCACATTATAGTTTCAAAGACTTGTTTTACCTGCTTGTAGCTTTTAGAATTTTAAAATTATTTGAAAATGTAATTATGATTTTGTTTTGTATCTGATATAATATATCTTTTCATAGAAATCACAATACTTATTAGACGGTAAAACGAGGAGAATTGAAATTTGCCAAATATAATCCCGTCTAAGTAAATTACTGCAGAAGTTTTCCATCAAGAAAAAGGTTCAAGTATAATCTCCTTCGTTACCTGACAAACATCAATAATAATAGCTTGCATATGAGATAACTTTTAGAGCTTATTTTAATCCTCATTCAATTTCAATGAAATATATAACACCTAAAGATTGAGAACATTGTGGAGAACAAATACCTAAGGATTCTGGTGACTTACTACGAGTGACAGTCATGACCCTGATAATTATAGTCTATGTAGAAATACCTACTCACTCACTTCTTTACTTACTTAAAAAGTATTTCTTCCTAATTCCGACACACTGGGCACAAAGCAGTGCACATTAGATCCAGGAAAAACAAACTGATAACCCCGCGTTTAAAAGCGCCAAAATACTGTTGTAATAGTGATATAATTTAAAAACACACTACTGTTAATGGCATAGGAAAAATGTCTCAAATTTCGATAAAACGCACTCCATTGCAATTAATTACCAACCCAAATCTATGACTATGGAAGGAAATGCGCGTCATTCCTTTAATTTTATTGATAAATTTAGAAATATCACCTATATTTCATTCCATCAACGAACATTACTCCCCCTACCCCTAAAAATTGTTTTGTTTTTTATAGACATTTTATTATTTTCTAGTGTTTCAGAATTGAATAAACGACATATACATTGAATAAACGACATATACATTGAATAAATGACATATACATTGAATAAACGACATATACATTGAATAAACGACATATACATTGAATAAACGACATATACATTGAATAAACGACATATACATTGAATA
>JAUZNK010002220.1:0-11595 GCA_035046665.1 Euphysa ruthae
GCATGATCGTTTTCATAACCAAATATCCTCTGGAACTCAGGAAATAAATGCTCAACTTTCATAGCCAGCATTTCACGCATCTAACAAGTATTATGTCAAGCAAATAACTGACTTGCCTGCATTACTACCTTTGATTCGCAATGAATTTAAGTCTTTTACTATGATTCGACATGGTATGTTATAAAGCAAACAGTGAATTTCCTTAACAAAGATCAAATAACCGAGATGACGGTAAATCATCCTCTTTATGCAATCGCAAAGAAAATCTAAAGGTAATGGAGTGACTTTTACGGTAAAGATGAATATGATATAGTGATGGGTGCGTTTTGCCACTTTTCCATGTTTTGACTGAATGCGATCTCCTTTTTCCTGGCAAAGGTCATTTCAGCGTTTTTACTGCTTTATGAATGCCTTTCATTGCTTGTTTTATCTAATGTTTTTTTTTTGTCCTTCTCTACGACCGAACAAGTATTTGCTTACATGTCAACCATTGTAGGAAGAATTTTTTTGTAAAGAGAGATCATTAGAAGGCATACCACATACTCTCGATGTACTTACACTCCATTCAAAAGATCGTTTTTTCACATTGTTGGCCACAGTCTTTTAAAATGTGGGGTTTTACCTAACCCAGACAGTTAGGGTTGGAAGTAAAACGAAAAAAAATTTGAAGTGACGCAGATGACATTATTAAAAGTATCGTCAATATGGCAACAGTAGATGAAGTTTGGGTGTAATTCGGAAATTGGATTTTAAATCGGTGCAAGTGTGTGAAAGCAGTGTTGAAATGCACAACCCTTTGCAAATGTGAAAGTTAACTTGAAAACACTCATGACTATTATTTACTTTTACTAACCTAAGAATCAAACCTGTGTTATTCTGATTTTTGGTTTTGTTTTCTGAGGCATTATGATAGGTATATTTCATAAAAAATGTTTTAGCTATTCAAGAGGGTAAGTTTGATAAGAATGATAAATATTCTGCAGCATTTTAAAAATTCATATTTTCATGGACAAGCCGATACCAAGAACGTTTTGCTGATACTAAGCTCAAAGGTATAAGTTTATTCAATTTAAAACATTTTGACAATTGAATATGCCTGACATATACCAAGAAACACTACCCCTAGCAAACTGTCTGTACCACTTTGAAAGCTCTATTTCCCAAAATCTCGTAAAATTAAAAAATCGATTCACTCTCTACAAAACTCAATTTAAACACATGACATGATAATTTCTTTCTCAATCTAATATGACTGAGTTGACAAACCAAAACATTTTGAATATCATTTTACATGTCATCGTTGAAATAATTTCCATATTCCAACAATATATCTTTAAAGTACTATATGCAACGCAGACAATTTACATGCAAACAACTAACAGACAGACAATATATCTTCTGCAGGTAAATAAATATTCTGTCAATTTCCGGAAAAAAATATACTTGCTAGATTATGAAAAGCAATAATAAAGCGAATTGTACAGAACTAATTTTTACTAGAGTTTAGTAATATGTTTTTATCTATCCCAAGTAGAAAATTGGCACAAGTCAGATATTGTCGGTTAAATTGAACTACACTTTATCATAATTATTTTCTAAATTGATGACAATATTAATATATAATAATATTAATATATTTCATTATCTTCCTCTAAAACAGCTTTAAATTAAATTTTTTGATGCTTTTGCAAATGATTATTGATACAACACATGTATGTTTTTTTACATTATGCTAAGAATCTTAAAAGAATTAAAAAATTCTTAAAAGAATTAAAAGAATCTTAAATTCGAAAAAATCATATTTCAAAATAATATTAAAAAAAAAAATAAGAATTTGAAGAAAACTTGCTAATCCGGGAGTGTGGCAATTTTTCTCCTTCATTATTATTTTTTCCCCTCTTATTGCACACTGTGGCTTTTTCCAGCTTTATCACTTCTACGAACATTCTTAACATTAATATCGTAAATATGAGTTTTGATTCCGTTTTAGTTGATTAAATGTCGCTCAATAAAAAACAGTCATTGGTAATAATAGGAAAATCCTGATCTTGGAGTCAGAACTTGAGAAATGTAGATGTTTTTTTCCCGATTCAATATTAGCAAACTTTTACCTTAAAATCATGAACAAGAAATTATTATTTAAATCTTATACAGAAAACTATATGTTATTTAAGATGAATAATAAGCATCCTATGGCTGGGGTCACACATCTAGTAAAACTAAGCAAAAGGTGTGGCAACAAAGTTACAAACAGGTTGGTATAAGGATCTTTTATTGATGCCATTTTTCTGGTAACAGGAGCTGATTTGTTCTATTCGGTTATACATTGACACCTAATGGAATACTTACCGTACTTGGAGGTGTTGAAATGAGTAACATGTAACTTAAAATTCTTTGTGTTTCTAATATAATTGTTGTGAACTTCAGTAGATTTTGTAAAGGAAAAGAAGAGTTCCAAAAATTCAGCGTTAACATTAGATGGAAATGGCGAAAAAGTAATGATTCTGATATCAATGCGTTTTCAACTGTGTATACGACTAACACGAGGATTTCCTTTTTGTCTCCAAACAAGACGACAGGAAGTAAGATGTGATGAGAACAAAGAAAAATAGATAGAACTAAGAATTTTTGGTGATATATAGTATCGAACTTTTGAAAACATACTGTTATTTCTTGTAAGTTTTTTACTAAGTTCATTTAAGTGATTACACCAGGAAATATTTTTATCTCTGAGGGCACCAAGATGTTTTATATAACTAGATGGAAAAAGTATTTTACCGTTAATTATAATATTGATATTGGAAAGTATTCTTTTGTTTGGATGATGTAATATAATGAATTTTGTTTTATCAATATATAAAGAAACGCAATTGCCATTGGGCCAACCGCACAAACCACATAAATCAAAATTAATTCTTTTACAAAGATCTTTTCATGATTTTCTTATGTATAGGAGATTTGTGTCGTCTGCGAAGTGATGTACAGCAGAGTTTTTGGTAGAGTTAGATATATTTTATATATATTAAAAATAATAGAGGACCAAGAAGAGAACCATGAGGACACAATATTTATTAACTTAACGGGAGGATTCGAAATCACTCGTTGAAACAAATTTTTCATGATTTTGTAAATAAGAGGAAAACCAATCATTATCTTTCCCTAATATACCATAGTGATATAATTTTTTGATCAGCGAATTATGATTGACTGTATCGAAATATTTTTGACGATCTATAAAATCCGCGCAAGCAAAAGAGCCGTTATCGATTCCCTGTCGAATCACCTTAGTAATGCTAATAAGGGCACGAGAAGTGGAATGCTTTGAACGAAATCCAAATTGTCGATCACACAAGCAACCGAACATATTCAGAAAATTTTAAATCCATGAGTAAATTAGTTTTTCAATGAGTTTATTGATATATGATAACAATGAAATCGGTCTGTAATTATTCCAACAAAGTTTAGAGCTTTTTTTTTTTTTAAATAGGAATAACAGAGAATATTTTAAAAACATCAGAAAAAACACCAGTAACAAATGAAACATTACAAAGATTAGTAAGAACAGGTGAAATATCATCTGTGAGAAGTTTAAGAAGTTGTTGGGACACTGTTAGGTTCTAAAACTTTACCATTTTTAGGAGAAGAAATTAGAGTTGAGATTTCAGTGCTATCAGTTGGATTGATAAATATTGAGTTCAGATTAGGGTTTTAAAGTTATTTATAGAATCTTGTGTGAAAATAAATGGATTTTATTTTTAATTTGTTCTGGAGTTGAAATAAAAAAATAGTTAAAAGATTCCGAGAATTCTGCTTGGTCAGTCATGGCAGTTTTATTCAAACATAAACAAGATGGGTTTGAACAACAGCCACTGAAGCATTTTTGTAGAAAAATAGCTCAAAATAAAGCTAATTCTTAAGAATAGTTTAAAAAAATACAACATGCACTGTTTGGAAATTTAATATATATATATATATATAAATATATATATATACATATATATATATATATTAAATTTCCAAACAGATATCGTGCTAAACTTGCGCCATCTTTCACAAAATTTAGTTTCACGATGGATTTGGTCTACAGTAATAATAACGAAGATTGTGAGCTGTATGATATCTTGAGGAAAAGAAATTGTGAATATGTCTATTGTGTTATATTTTGTTTTCATCCTTACAAATGATGAGACTGCTGGAAACTTATGATCAAGTGCTTTGAGAAGGCTAAATTTCGATAACAACTTGAAAGTCAAAACAGAGTGATAGCGATTTGTAGCATTTTATTGATTCCATACAAACACATCAATATCCATTTCCAAAACTTTCTCTGGGACATAATATGAGCAGTGAAAAAGATTATCCGAACTCCATATAACACAAACTTATGGAAAAATCATGAAAAGAAATTTGTAACTTAAGCTCCAACACTAAATGAATATGGAGATTAATAACATTAAAATGACACTCAGAGAAGTTAATCCAAATTTTTTCAATAAATGATTAACCACCGATATTAAACACTCCAAATAAAACTGCGATCCGTATGTTTACAAACAAATATATGTTTACAATAACTCCTCTAATCTCCAATTGAAAAACGAGAACATAAACGCCCCTCTTCGAAAACTTTACATTACAATCCTATTTTCATGTGAGGGGGTTTTTTTTTAAGATGTAAGTGCTTTTCATAACTTGACTGCAGCCTAAAGTAAGATATTGTTTTTTCGGATAAAGACCATTAGAAGTTGGCATCGCTTAAGTGAGAAAATCAAAACTGTGGCTAAAAATTTGATTTGGTTTTTGGGCTCATCTTAGAACTCATATAACAAACATGAGCAGCTTGTAAAAAAATTTTCATAACTCTTTAAAAATTACTTACTTGACAGAAATTTATATCACTATTTTCTATACGTCAATCACTTAATCTTCGAGCTTAAAAGTAATAGATCAAATACTAGCTTTAAAAAAATAAAAGAGGAAAATACAGCGAGGTCGAAGGAAATTCAACGTGCCAAATATAAAACTATTGCACAACAAACGTTTTTCTTATCAGAAAGCAATTTTTGAATTACTAGCAAGTTTTAATTCATTTTTTTGACCATTTTAGCAAAACCTTAGATAGCCATATACCTCGATAAAAGAAAAGTACAAACAGTTTAAACAAGTTTAAACAGTGATTTGTCAACCTTGGTTGACAAAAGGTATTTTAATTTCAGTTAAAAAAAAAAAAAAAACGGAGCATGTTCTATGGAAAATTTCTCAGAACAAACAATATTGGCAAGAAAGATAGGGGTTGAAATTTCGTTTTAATACTTATAAGTTTACTAGTTAAACTTATTAGGAGAAGCAAAGAAAATTATTAAACATTTTTTTTTTGTGATAATGCTAAAAATATGCGTCAAAATTGGAAAGGTATAAAAAACTTAAAAAGCAAAAACGATTGCCTTCGTGCATTTTAGATGATGGTTTTTCAGTAACTGATCCTAAACTTACTTCTGAAAAATTTTAATTTACTTTTTACATCAGTTGGTCAAGAAGTAAAATCCAAAATACATTCATCACACAAATTTCGTAGATAATTGAAAGAACCTAATCTTGATAATACTTTGAATTCGCCTACTACTATTATGGAGTTTCTTTGTCAATTTCTAAACTAAAAGTAGGGAAAACATCTCGTCCAAACATTATACCTGTTGATGTCCTTAAATATTTTAATAACGAGCAAAACTTTTCAAAAAGGGATCTAAATTGGATTGCAACAACTATAGACCTATATCTTTATTGACAAATATCTTAATAGACTTTACAACTGCCTAAACGAACTTATATTTGTATTTCAGACCAGAGATTCAACTTCTCATGAGTTATTGAGTATAACAGAAAAGATGCGTGAAGCTCTTGATACTGGACAATTTGCTTGTGGTATTTTATTGACCTTAAGAAAGCATTTGACACAGTGGATCAAAATTTTGTTTTAGTTGAAAAACTTGACCATTATAGTACTCGTGGAATAGCTAAAAAAATGGTTTCGTTGGTACTTTAATGATTGTTCACAATTTGTTTTAATTAATGGGTTTGAGGCATCACACCGCACATATTGTATGTATTCAATTGAATATCAGTGCCTATATGAATTGAACCAATCACTTGGTGCAATAAATCGTATTTTTACAATTAAATATGGAAGTTTTGACGGTATCCGCACTACTTTTGATTTTAATAGAAAGCAATTTTTTCGATTTGTCAAAAGTCATCTAACAGTTACAGTATTATTTTTTAGGGTTCTTGTGAAATGGTGTTGGTTTGGGACCGGTTTTTGACTATTACTTCTTTTGGTAAATTATTGTTTGTTGTTAAATAAATACTTACATACTTACTTGAAATAGTAACCAAAAAATTTTATTTTCAGCGAAAAAAAAAATAAAATGCAGAACTAAAATGAATTGACGTTTTCCAAATCGAAAACGGACTTATTTCAAGACACAAAAAAAAACCTTCGAGTTTTGCAGGGTTCACAGTAGATTCTGAGAATTTTTTTCACTGACTTTCATCAAAAAAAATACATATTCCCTGACTTTCAAGCCAAAAATTATATCTTTTTGTCTGATTTCAACCAAAAAATTTTCCTTCAGCAATATTTCACAGAATCACAATCAAATAAATATCTGCAATTAAAATAATACATCATTAAAATATTGTACAAACAATATGTCTTTAGAACATAAGACAATACAATAAAAAAATATGTGGAACTATTGTTAATCTACATAATGCATAGTATGCAGCCCACTTCAAATCATTTCCCTTGTGACCATCTCCCCTTTCATTATATACTAGCTAACATTAAAAACTGTCTGGCCAAGCGGATAACGCATATATAAACCAATGATTTTCTTTACCGTAAACTCAATTGGGAGCTCTAAGTACACCAGAAGTATACCCGTGTGTCTGTAACAAATTAGTTCGAAAGCTATTTGTTGGCCCCACGTTAAAAATACAAATACGTTGGAAAAAAAGAAATCTTTTTATTTTCCCCAATATAAGTATTACCTTCTCAAAAATTTTAATAAAAAAATATAAACTATACAACTAAATGTATCAAATATAACACAATAACAGGAAATTCGATTCTGCTTTATTTTTTTCACTTCGATTCCAAGACACCAATCTGTTCTTCTAAGATTTTGATATCCGCATTCTTTTCACATCTTCTTTTAATGATGGTTGCCGGTACAATAAGATTTATATCAGACCTTTCTTCTGCTGTTTTAAATGCTTTAACGAACTCAATATCCAATGCTTTGCACGTCTTTTTTAAAGCTTCACATCTTCGTTGGAAGGAATGCAGCTCTACATTAAAATCACGCATTTCATCCTGAAATTTTTGATTTTTATTTGTTTTACCCTTTTCTTCCAAGCTTGCATTATACCGCATATGAACTGTTACAAGAGAGAATCAGTTTGTAAGAAGTATGAAAGTAACATATGATCTCTAATGATTTTTTTTTGTCACAATAGCATCCCCTTTCATGTTAACCTTTAAAACAGAATTGTTTACACTAAAGCCTCTCTCTACAGAAGCTTACATGGCTTAACGTACATGATAGCACAGAAAAATATGGGGAAAACAGACAAGCCTCCTTTATGACTAAGTGAAAATAAGCACGCACAATTTTTCGCTAACATATTAACCAAATTATTCCCGACTTCTTCAGATTTCCACCGACTTTTCTGAAAAACAGTTCCCTCATTCAGCATTTCAAATATAGAAACTAGTTTGAGCAGAAATTATGCTGGGTTCAGTTTTATTTAATTGATTAAATTCTAGCCGAGAAAAAACTTACACAATAATTCTAGAAAATTGATGTGAAAGTAAGTACTTCTTTCATCCTTTCTATTTTCTTACATGTCCCTCTTTGTTATATTTAAATATGGAAGACATAGATCAGATTAACTGAATTATATCCAGATTTTAAAATATAAGTCGACAGTTTATTCTTGTTGACGAGCTCATCATTTAAAATCAAACTTGCAATAGCTGGAATGAAAAATAAATCATCATGTATGTAGAATCTGAATAACTACCCTATTGTAATATTAACTCAAGAGAAATGTTGTTTTTTTGCGCATGTTGTATTGACATTCCTGAAGTTTCATAGATCTATCAAAATCTGTTTGGGTTGCTTTATTTCAGGGTTTCTCGGAGATTACGTGTGCTCCAATTGTACATTTTTTATTATAATTTGGATGCATAGAATTTTAACTCTTAGAAGTTGTTTTTATCTACTATGATACCAAATTTTATGTCCAATGCAAAGATTTCACTTTTCTTTAACTTCAGTCGCCGTTTTCTACATTTAGAGAACCAGAAAGTAAAACATAGTTTGCAGAATACCAAGATTTCGCCGAAATTACTTGAAATATCGCGGTTTTTCATATTAGTGTATCTGCATATTACCATAAATTAGCCTTAACGTTTAGTATAAATAAAATCTATTCAATTGATTAGCATTCCTTAATTTTTATCTATTTAGAATTCGCATTTTTTAACCAATGTAACACATGTTTGCCATCCCGATAGCACAATTTTTGTAAATTTGACCTAAAATTTACAAAAAATCTATACTTATAAGATTTAAAGCTTTCTTAGTTACAGAAATGCATGATAATCTTTTGCAAACTGATTATTTATGTTTTCCTGGAGTTTTGCCAATCATAACAAAAATTGAGTAGAAATTTGAAATGTAGACACCTTAATCTTGAAAAACGAATAATTTCAAGAACTTTTATATCGATAACTTTCGAACCATCATCATAGATTATGTATGAAGCTGTAAATTTCCTCATAGAGGAAATTAAATGGAATCTCGCTCTCTGCAGAGGATAAATTCTTTGTGAGGAAGGATTCTGGTAATGATCTTTAAAAATAAAACTTTTGGCCCCCAAGCCTTTTACCAGAGGTTACTCTGCTCAGGTTACTTTCTAAGCTGTATAGAAAAAAACAATGGGGCGAAATATATCCCACACTTTATTTTCTGTGTTAGTTGAATCGATAACAAGGTAATTGTATTATATACCTTTATACACATAAACATAGCATTAGCATGTGAAGTCACTATCATGTTAAGGTGGCTTTCACCAATAGGCAACTGCTAAAAAGGTTTGGAATTTTAAACCAATAATCATAGGCTTCAATGGAAGAAATTTAAAAAAATAAATACAAAGATATCAATTATAGTTTATTTATTATTAGGTCTTTTTAACAAAAATATAGGAATTGTCTAGTCTAATCTTTTTGAAAACAAATTAAAAGTGAAACACTAGATTTTTTTTGGGTCAAAGTATAATATACATATTAAAGAGATGTAATAAATAATTATTAAAAAAGAGCTTTACAAAAACAATATATTGGTGTACCAACAAGAAAAAGAAAATAACTAATTCCCCTATACGAATAATCAAGAAACATGTTGGCCTGTGGAAAAAACCAATTAAAAAAGCTTTATGAGCAGGGAGTTTTGTTAAACAGGCTACGAAGGAATTTCTGTGCTAGGAAAAATATTTATCCAATATATGTGGATAAACGTTGATGTGGATAAAGAATATATTACAAACGCTAAGAATGAAATATTATTAATCAATCCTTTATCGATTTAATGAGTGATTCAAATTTATTAGATTTTTAATTTATAAAGGATTTTTCCCAAGTGTAGTAAAAATTGTGTAAAACTTACGCATAGCCTAAATATCAAATGTATTTTCTTATACACTACCGTGGATTTTATATTAACTAAATAAGTATCTTGGATAAATAATTCCAAATACCTTTACAAAAACAAAAAAAAAAAAATTGAAACAGAAAGATAAAAAACATCTATCAACAAAAAGATAGCATAATAAAATAAATTGGAGGACTTACTATGTAAACTCGGCGATCAAACCCAATTGAGGTAGTCGTCGGGATTTCGGTTTAAGATATATTTCACCCAAACTTGTGAAACATAATGATATGACCTTAATGAAAGTGTTTAAAGAGAAAATAATCCCACAGCACACATATAAAAATAAATTAATACGGTGGCACACACACACACACAAAAAAAAATGTAATTATTTAATATGAAACTATGAATAACAAAATAATTCGAAATAAATAATAAGTTTTAACAATTTATAATTCTTTTACAAAATATGACATAAATAATAGCCTTGTCTAAAAAATTGATTAATTTTTGGTAATTTTATATAAGAACCTGCTGACACAAGTGATATCTTCAAGCTTTGGCAGCTAATTTGAAACTCCGCTAATATAAGCAATAAGTGCCAAAGGCAACAACTGTAATCAGAACATCGAGTTTCATTCAATTTGATTTTGGCGTGTTTTGCAATAAATTAACAAAAAAAAAAAAAAAAAAAAAAAAAAAAAAAAAAAAAAATTATAATTAATTATTTTCCTAGAATAAATTAGAAAGTCCATTGAATAGTTACTGGGTCTTTGAATTATTTAAAAGCGCTTTTTTGACAGTAAAAGCAGAACTCTATGAATAATTGAAAATTTTATTTTTCGAGCCAAACATAAAATAAAAACCAAGATAATATAAACAAACATAACTAGATCATAGAAGATATTTCTGAATAAAAGTTGAACAGCATAGTTTCAGGATATGTTTAGCCAACGAGAGATTATCAAAATTTCTTGAAATAAATAATTACTGGTTTAATAATTCGCATAAGAACAAAAAAGGTTTCGCAGATCTATTTCTTGTTAAGGCTAGATTCTAACAAACCCAAAAAACTTATCAGTCCTTAGTTCTTTATTTTGTACCTCAACAATCTCTTTTAATTTGATAACAGTTTTTAAATAAGATATTTGATGTAATTCTGGATACTATTAAACCAAAAATATAAATATTGAATTAAAATGTTTATGATTTAATTAAGTGTGAAAATTATATTGACCATGACCTACATCGTTAATAGTGCAATAATTCAGGTTTTTTGGGCCTGTACCAGAAATATAAACAGAGCAGTTGAAAATTAAAATGTAAAATTACAACGAGAAATTGTGAAAATATAACTAATCTAATATAAATGCTACGTGGAAGCTGACGCATTGCTCATTCTATTAATATGGCCATTCTGTAAATTATTACCATGTCGTTTCATATGCAAAGCTAAGTGATCAGATCTTGAAAAACAACGATCACAAGAAGTACATTTAAAAGGTTTGGCACCAGTATGTTTTCTGTAATGTCTAGTAAGCTCATCTGACCGTGCAAAACGCCATTCGCATCCATCCCAGGTGCATTTATACGGCTTTTCTCCCGTATGTGTCCTTTGGTGCGATTTTAGGTGAGACGATTTAGTATATACATTTTTACAACCATTAAATTGACATCTATGTATTCGTTTTTTTGAGTCAAAATTAGCTAAATCAGCGAGATTAACAGAATTATCAGGATTCAAAGTAAACGAGTCTAAAAGTTTTGTTGCGTTTGTATTTATACGATTTTTCTGTATTCGTTGCCCTTTTGCTATTTTAAGAATTCTAGGAGAGGTATGACCGCTACCGGTACTGGAAATTGATTCAGGAGA
>JAUZNK010002222.1:0-27898 GCA_035046665.1 Euphysa ruthae
TAATGAAAGATAGATTCTTGCCACCTCCTGTCCCAGTGGTTTACTCTCAAAATGGTATCGAATGGGCAAAAGATGATTATGAAGCTTCATACTTGTCGCTATTTCAAAACATCGCACTGAACGCTAGCATTATACCCAAATAAGCAAACTCAAAATTTCCGAAGGGAATTCCATACAATTATTTTTACCCTTCAACCAAGGATAGCGTCCCAGACCGTGTTTGCGAACACTGCGGCCTTTATTTTGGAAGCATCAAATCGACCCAAAACCATGCATCATACTGCCGTACAAAAGAATCAAGTACAGTTTCTTACAGCTTTGCAACAAGAAAAGTACGAGCGCAAAGAGTTGCAGCCCGTCACCAAAAAGAATTGTTATGTGCAATGGCGTTCCAGAAGCTTGAGTGGCATGCGGTTAATGATGTTGATTTTGATGACATTGAGTCCGACATTTCAGAGATTGTTCTCCAAAGTGAACGCCCCGTTTTAAATGACTTTGATCCAATTTGGGCAAGCCATTGATTTTCTTTTGATATAACATAAGAATGTTATTTTATTTGTAATTTACATGTTTGTTAGTTTGTTAAACGTTTTAAAGAAACTTGTATTCCTTTGATTTTTTCTGTCTGGATCTCTGGATTTTTTTATTTGGTGGGTTTTCTCTACCGAACGTGACGTCACGAAAAGGGGGTCTTATATAAAAACGTGATGGAGCGTGACGAGTGGGGATGGGTGGTTCTAAAAAGGTAAATTTAGCGTGACGTAATTATTGAACTGCCCCTAACATCAAGTTTGACTAGTAACTTTATTATATATCACCATTGTGGATCCGTGGCGCAGTGGTCTAAGGAGCCGAATTACGGAGACCGTAGTGAAAAGGTATGTGGTTCGAGCCCGCATAATGACTGCGCTTACGGTGAAACCACCATCTAATTTCGGGCAGCATATTATAGCAGGATTTAGATGGTGTATGTCTGCCCTAGTCCTGTTTCCCAAATTCGTAATATATGTATCTATATATATATATATATATAAAAAAAATAATAATAATAATTATATATCACCTGCGATGATCGAACACACTAATTGCATATTATAGTGACGTTAAACAGGAAAAATATTTTCATACACATAACGAAGTAACGCTAACAACCCTTCTCTAATCTTTTAGATGTGGTTGACTCATTGTGAAAAGCTCTATTTTCTAGTTGAAGTTTTCAAAGATAAAATCGTTTTAAATAATTATTACACTCAAGACTCTGTGAAAATTCCCCCACCCCCCAGACAGTTAGGGAAGATAAAAAAATCAAAGATTAAGGATTATCAGATAGTTATTCAGCAAGTTTAATTTTACTAATAATTTTTGTTCTAAAATTTCTTACTTCTTGGTGTTTAGATTTAACAGAACAGGACATATTTCAATAGCAGTTATAACTGTATTATACTGAGAATGTACTTTACGTAAATCCTTTTAAATATTCATTATAAATAAAATTTTAAAAATAATTTTCAGAAAGAGATTACAAGTACATGTAATCGTTTTACTAGACAAGTTTTTCTAGACATGTTATTGCCAATCCTAGATATTAACATGTTATTTTGTAGTATTAAAAAACCAATAAATAGTAAGCATAGACGTTGAATAGTTAGTTGCTTTGTTAAAGTTAGTTACCAAAAGTTACCAAAGTTAGCTACCAAAGAAATTAAAAGATATGGAGTTGACGACTACAGAGAGAGGTAAAAGAATGTTAATTCGAAACGGCTGCATATAAACCTCTCAGAAAGACCTTGCCAATGAAATACAATGATGAGAATGTACCCAATAAAGAAAGAGACGATGTAAAGCAAGAGTGAAAATAAACACACATAACGAATTGGTCGGAAACGTAATGACCAGACTTGTGCCCAGAGGTATTTTATCATATATTATTGACGCTCTAACTGACAATCAGATTTTACCGTCAGTATTCGGTCTCTCACCAAATAAGACTGAGGCCATTTGTAATCGATTTCTAACAGAGGTATGTAACGCTGTGAGAGCTCGGAGGAATGATCCCATAGATATTTTTATAGATTTTTAAAGGGCCACAGTGAACGCTGCACAAAATCGGATGCCAAACATACCGGTAAGCTCTTATTCATCCTCAAATTCAACATTTTTAGCGCAGAATAGTTTCAAGTCAATCATTAAACATCACACGCTGCAGAGGTTGCTAGTTCTAAAATCGGAACTGAAAGAACAGCACGCCAGACAATTCCCGATATTTTTACTTTTTCCTACAGCATCCCCAGGAAAATTGCAAATGTCTAAAAAATTATAATTTTTTCTTAAAATCAGATTTCAGACTCAAAAAGTAGAAAAAATTTTGATTCTAAAGAGGTATAAGACAAGAAATTCACAACTTTTGAGACTTTCATGATTTTAAGACTGTAATACCACCTAAAGACATTAACTCTTTAGGTATCAAGTAGTCAGATAAGACCTTGCCAATGAAATAAAATTCTCATCCACCATCACAGACACAATTTGAAGTTTGGCAACTTCAAATTGTGTCTGTGATGTAAAATAGGAATAAAGAAACGGGCGGAAACAACAAATATCTTCAACAAATTGATTAAGTTGAATTTTTTGGGGGTGTATGATATTTCAAAACAAAATCTGCTAAAAAGCCACGCATAACCCTTTACGTTGCCTTTCATCCTTCCATAGGTATATGACTGTTTCTACCACCTTTGCTTAAATACTTGGAAGCGCATTCAAGTTGCTGGTCTGCAGTTGGTAGTTTACAAGGGAATGGCAGCGATGTCATCCAAAATTTTCTGTTGAAATATGGAACATATTTAACCGCACTGACGATGAACTACCAAAAACAAATAACTCGATTGAAGTCTGGCATGGGGGTTTTCAAGCGAATGATTCACCTTGTCATCCGTTGTTTTGGAAGTTTTTAGATAATCTGAAGAAAGCATTATTAAGGTTGCCATCCTTCAAAACCAAGGGGGTAACCAGTAACGTCAGCCAAGAGAAGATGCGTTGTAAGATTGTAATCAACTTATCTTGCGTATCCACGACTATTATCCTATCCTCAAAAGGATTGATTAATTACGAGCAATTGCTCATAACTTTTTTCGTTTTAGTTATATATTCTTCTTCTTGCGCTATTCTCTTACTATTAAATTTTATGTAATTAAAAACCTATGATAATGAAACGAAGCCTAGTTCTCAACCGATGGGAATTGTCTGGGGGCAATCATCAGGGGGGAATTATCCTGATATTTATACTAAAAATGCCAAAATCTTTACACAGCGATATTTAAATATCTCTGTCATTCATCATATTAGCACCAATGATCTAATCATACAACCCTATTTGAGAACATAACTTGGGTCAGTAGATCAGATATCACTTTGCATATTGCTCTATGACAGTGTATAGCAAATTAAAACCTTCTCTCAGAAAAAGCTATCCAGCTATCAGGTGCAACCCGTATACGAGCATACATTAAGTGATGTAACCTACAGTTAAAGAGTTTTATTTCCAAATGAAGTGATTAAAAGGGAAACTTCTTTTTCCAAGTTACCCATGAGGAAGTGTTAGGAAAAACCTTCGATTTTATTTTTTTACATTAGCGCCCTAAATGATTTATTAAAAGTTGTGTGGCGATAAAGATTAAGTATCATAAGGTATAATTAAGCATAATTAAGTATTGAATATACTATAGTTCTTCTATATTGTATGTAATTAAGAAAAATTTATCCAAATTTTTGGAAAATTCAGTAAAAATTACACACAATATTTTGCATGAGCAGAATGCTAAATCATTAAGTTTTACGATGCAGTTATTTCTTGGCGTAACATGCATAAATATCAGAAACAATAACATGAATACCCAGCAGCGTAGTAAGTCTAGAATTTTTCTCAAGTCATTATTCTAAAATCCTTGACCTTTCTTTACACTGGTCTGTATAAATGTTGGTTGATGTTTCTTATTAATTTTTACAAGCACATTCTTTTATTTGATTCCGGTTTTTGGGAAAAGCGGTACAGTCTGCACAAATTTTGAGAATTTACAGGTACTTGAACAGATTGTTGCATTGACTTTGCTTTTTCAAGTTTCCTAAGCGAACTTGACACCGATCGTCAATGCCAGCCACTACTACAAGACCAGTTTTAAATTACAGTTTGAGTAGAATATAATTCTTTTGAAAACTATTTTTTAACATCTATTGTATTGCTACTTTGTATAGCTCATTTACAGCAGCAGTATATTTAAAAGAATACAATTTTAATTAAATGGGTTACGTATTGCTTGTCTGGGCGAGTGGTTAAAACTTTAGTTTCAGACACCTATAGACATGATTTTGATCCGGCCTGGAGACCAATCTAAGCTCAAAGCTCAAATAGGAGTTCTAAGTACATCAGTAAAACCAAACATATAAATGCAAAGTCATACAATTAAAATGTATCTATTTCTTGCCCGAATATAAAAGTTTCTTTTCATTTTCGTTTTCTTGGATTAAACAGTGTTTTAAAATCTTATAACGTTTTTACTTAGCTTGTCGAAATGATACTTTGACATCGGAACAGATTCATACCCCATTTTGACGATAAAATCACAAATAGAATTAACTAACTCTAAGCGAGTTCTTTTTGGAGTAGTTTTCTTTATTCTGGAGAGCAGCTGTACAAATTTAAAAAAAGAATAAAATTCTTTCACATATGATATTTCATAGTATCATGGGGTGAACGATGCATACTTCAACAAATCAAACTATTCATTTATTTTGTTTTAGAAAGATATGAGCGTACATGACATCAATCATGTGTTTCTAGAACACATCAGATAGGTAAGAGTAAGCATCCTTGCAGGCCTAAATAAAAAATTTGGTGCTACATAGTATTATTTGCTTTTAAAAAATCAAAATTTGAATCTTTCACAAACGTATTACAACAAGACCATACAATCAGCATTAAGGCTCATTTATTTTTGTTTTTAACGGTAAAAGTTTTGAGTTAGGTGAATTATCGACACGATTTTATCAGCGTGTGGACAACTGGACAATATGAATATTTACACAATGTTTCCATCTACCAATAATATGAAATACTCTGCATTCAAAAATATTTTAATGTTATTTGGACACCTTTAAGATATTCAATCTGCTGGTCTAGTTGCATTAATCTTTCAGTAAGTCACGTTTGACGTTTAAAATATAAAACCACGCAAGGTGTAATTATTGACTTCTTTAAGCATATGATGAGAGGTTTTAAACAGATGTTGAAGGATGGATTCCTTCATTAAAGAATAATTAAAAATTACAAACAACTCTATATATGTAGTTGTTAAATGGTTTAATCCAGATTTTCGTTAAAAATGCACCCTGCGTGTAGCTGGGGTTTTAAACAACAATTTCTGTGCGGTAAAAAACTAATACAATCACGAAGACTGTAATTGTAATGTACTTACTCTTCTTGTATAATTAAAAAAAAATAATTTTCTTGATGACCAGGCGAAGAGCCTAAAGCCGATAATCCAGTAATGGACATTTAAATGTTTAAAAAAAAAAAAAACAACAAAAACTATGTCGCTTCTTTTTAAGGTAAACTTAAAGTTTAAGTCAAGTTCCTGTGTGTAACAATGTTAAATAATACATCAATACAATACATACGCGGGATTGCATTAAAATTCAGTTTGGGTCTACGGCAACTCAGCCCTAATAATGTTTGATATAAATATATTCAGATGCAGGATTTCTTAAAAATTTAAGCAGGCTCTATGCAACTCAAGTTTAATAATATCTGCCTATATTTTATTCAAACGCGGGTTTTCTCTAAAAATCAAATTGACTCTAACACAATTACGTGACGGTAATCGCCATGAGTTCAAAAAATTTACACATGTTTTATCTCATACAATTTAATATATGCGTAGAATTATTCAATGTATCCTAAATTGAAAAAGTTATATTTATTCCCCAAAGTTTAATTTGCGCTTTCAAATATTCGGGATCTGCATGTGTTTGTATACACCATATTTTATGTTCTTTTGTAATAAGTCTACTTCTCAAAAAGACAATTTACATGATTATTGAATTAGTATTTTGTAATTTTTTTGACGCTTGTTTGTAAACAATTCGTTCTGCACCTATGTCGTCTTACGTATAATCGATGGTGTTTGGGTGCCATCTCTTTCCAATTTTCAGAAACTTTTGGCGAAAAATAGAAGTTGCTCAAAAATAAGGAATGCTGCTTAGTTCTTCGATATATCTCTGACATATAAAATATTTATTAAAGGAATTTTTTTTTTCTTTTTTCATATTATCATAAAAATTAAACAGAAATGATAAGAATACTTAGGAAAACTTTAAGTTTAATTGAGAATATGATGTTGTTCTGCCCAATGTTATCCCGGGCCAAATTAATGAGTAAACTTTCCTTATACGACCGATTTAAGAATATAGATAAAATAGAATTCTAGTTTTCTTGACTTACAAAAAATTTCATCTTAGATTTGTTATCTCAAAAATATGTTTCGAACTTTCTTTTATTGACTGTAGTAAGTAGCTAACACGTAAAAAATTCATCATATAAATGCTGTCTATAATTATCACTCTCAATCACTACCTTCATCACTTGTTTTTGAACCAATATTTATATACTCCTATATTCCGTTCACATTTAAAAAAAACTCTCCAACAATTTTCAATCCTAGGTGAGCCTTTGGAGCAAAATTTAGAAAATATACTGACCAACATAGTGCTATCCTTTTAAAGGTACATCATATAACCATATGCTGAGGAAATAAAGTTTGTCTCTATTTTGAAAGCTCTAGTACAAATTTTTGTCATATCGTAAGTTTGCAAAAATGGAAGCGTGTTTTATAATGATGGCATATATTTAAATGACAGATTTCGACAATAAAAATTTAACTTCGGCCTTAGGATGTATTTTTATAAAACAATTAAAAAAATATATGTTACCTGATTTCATGACAGGATCTTTATCTTTATCTTTTTTACCTTTCCCCCATGAAGGAGAGCCCGCAGGTTTGCTATCAAAGCATCCGAACGTAACAAATATTTTGTCGCTGTCTTTTATCTTTTGACCACGCAGTGTAAGAGTGCATCCCGTACCAGGGCTTCTTTTGTTCGGCTTCTTATGGTTTTTGATAATGTCATCTAAGTTCTATAAAATAATAACATATAAGAAATATTTTGCACCAAAGATATGCTTGCTGTAATTATAGTTCAAAGTTATTTCAGAAATGAAGAATTTAAAGATCTTTATGAAAATTGCAAATTTTAATGAAAATATGATAATTTGTCTTTTTTAAATACTCAGGAACTACTTTTACCTTTGCTTTTTTTAATAATCAAAATTTAGAATATGACTAAATTTTAAAATTTTATTCTTTAGCCTACAAGTCCTCATCTCTTTAAACTTTAAAATATCGGCCTATTTTTCTAGAAGTGCATAAAAAAAATATATATGTAAAAGAGAGCAATAAACCATTAGTATTTAAAAAACAAAAAAATTCTTCCTGCTGATCTATATAGCTCAATTAGTGGCGTAAAGAAGTAGAAATCGACATAATGGTAATTTAAATTAAATTGATTAAATTCTTAAATTTTATCGAACTGGCGCCATCTTTATTTGGCAGCACAAATAATAACAAAAAACATATCGAAACCCAAACTGAAATTATTTTATTACATTTCGGTTCAAGCATAATGAATCCGTCTATACCTATTAATTACCTATTAAGGTAATTGGTATGTCGGATACTAATTTCTAAATTACTTCTTTTTTAAAAGTAATTTAAAAAAATTTTATGATCCAAAAAATTGGTGCAATATAATAATTAGAGTCTTTCAAACCTTTTTACATTGTCTTTCGCAGTCATCGAACGCTTTTTGTTGTATATCTTTCTTTACTATGTCAATTTTTCCATCGCTGTGCAGAACAGTTATTCCGCCAATTCTTATGTAAGCACCTTCGATGTTATTGCAACGGACATTTAAAGGAAGACTGTTGAATTCCTCTAAAATATAAATAAATAAATAATAGAAACTATAATCTACAGTAAATATCATGCAAATTAATTAATTCCAAGTTTTAATAAGAAGGCCAAGACCTATAGTTGCTTTTAGAACAAGGTAAAAACGTTTTCTATACAAATATAATATGATTTATGTAAAACAAACATCATTTGAGATTAACCACACAGCTTTTACCTCGCAGCGTGTATGCAGAACAGAGAACTAGGTGATTACACTCAATCTCAAAAGCAAGAGCGTAATGACCAAATCCTCTGTCCTTCCCGCAATTGGTTAGGCATGAGTCAAATCGAACGCAATTGTTCGAGATTGCTCTTCTCCGAAAATTCCTTACCACAAGTGGTACGAATTGCGAGATGTCGGTCTAGCTCCAACAAGACTGACAATCAATTTCAACCTGAGGCATGGCTGATGAGACCACAATGAGGTCGAAACAGACTGTCCTATGCTAGGTTCGAAGCTAATACTCTCGCTAGGAGTTGAGATATATGCTGCCAGGTTATTATCAAATGATGTCTTATTTTACATAACATATCACTCGCATTAGAGATGGCACCTTGGATTATGACTTATAAGTATATTTACACTGGAATTACCTATCATTATTATAGTAATTTGAAAAATATCAGATTGATTTGGAGTCACTACAACCAAAAACCTTTAGGCGTTATTTAGGTATTTGACTAAAAACTATCGCGGTATATAAATATTCCACGACAATATTTAAAATGCAAAGCGTTACTACTGAAAGCTTACCATGCAAGTTTTTCGAGAGGACTTACTTGAAAAATCCATTTGCAAAAGCAAAGATTTTCATTACAAAGAAAAGTAATTTAACGTATCGAAGAATAATAGTAATAGCTGTACTTTACTAAATCAAATTCATTGTAGAAAACGAAATTAAATATCCTTTTTTTAGCCATCTAATTCTAAACTGCGATCGAAAGAAAAGATGTAGATAAATAAGTTGTTTTGGGGAATATCCTCATGATTTTTAACATTAAAACTTATAAGGCCTGTTTAGGAAATATTTGAAAACATTATATTTGAAAATTTTATCAGAACAGCGAGAATGTAAAACAAGGTGATTTATTTGAATTAATCTTTTGAAAAAGTAGCTATTAGTTAGTTATTTTCTTATTTTGACACAACAAATATAAATTTTTATACAAAGTAATGTAAAATAAAAAATTAATTTTACTTTACATCATAAAGCATGCACAAAGACACAAAATTTAGCAAGGATGGGTACAAAAAATTGCGTGTCAAAAAAATCTTTCTATTGTGGTCCCTTTAATATCATCATCACATAGACACACACACACAGACACAAACACACACATAAATATTGTAAGCTGGATACAAGACTCTCTGAAATTAATTTTGGTAACTCTCTTTCCAATGTGCACCAATGTCACAACAACGTTGTGGCTGCGTCGGTTTTATACCAGTGACGTCTCTGATCTAAATCTGACAATAAACCGACGTTTGTTTGATGTCAGGAATTTGATATCGAGTCTGGGTGTCGATCAGTTTTATATTACTTCTGTAAGACATTTTATAAGAGACGTAGTATAAACATCGTTTTGATGTCAGTTAACGACGTTGGTTTTACATCATATTTTGACGTCAATACTCTATCGATTTTCAACGTGCTAATCTTTGGTTTCATTGACCCATAAACAAAGAAATAAAAAAGTTTCGGGTTTTTCTTTTTTATGTTATAGGTTAGATCTATCTTTTTTCTATCACTTGACAAATTTTTATGGCCTGAAATAGTCAAAAAATCCCGATATTGAAGGTTAAAGAAGATTTGTATATCTAATAAGTCCCTTAGTAATGCTTTTAAAGATACCTTTTTGCCCAATAAATTTACAAGGACAAGACTTAATGAAACACGACGGTAAAAAGCCTGTTTTCCGCTTTTTCCAGGCTTTTACAACCACACAACTCCATAATCAATTTTGTTGTTGACTGTCACGTGATGCCGACTCAAAGTTACGGAAAGGAAACACATTTAGTGGAGTTTTTGACTGACTTTTGGCGACTTATTTTCATTCTTTTTGAGCTAAAACTCAACTTAATTTAGTTTACATACGATTTTAAAGTATCAATTTGTTGTTTATTATGTTTTTGATTTATTTAGATTTAATTTTAGATCTTTTATAACCTAATGAATTTTAGTTCAGATGACTTTGATTTCTTAAAATGGCGGATTTATTTAAATTTTACTGTACGTTAGCCTCAATGCCACAACCCACAAAACGTCTGAGGATTATAAAAAGAAGAAAATGGTCAAGAAAAGACTTTTAAATAAAGAAAGTGAGAAAAAACACATCGGTTACTATGTTCCTGGTGTTTTTGATACATCTTTTCGTTTATGTCTTTAAAAAAATGACTTCTGAGAAATGAATATTTTGTTTGACACAGCATTTTCGCGACAGAAAACTTAAAATTTTTTTAATCGTTTTAGCTGAAATTTTCAGGACTTTTTAAGAATCATTACAATGAAGGTTCAGTGCCTATACTTTTCATTTACTGGTAAATTTTTTCTTGACCGTAGGCAGAATTTTGTTCAATATTGGATATTTTTATTCGGCATTTTGTTTTTTGCACATAATTTTTTTTTTTAAACATATTTACATATTAACATATTAATTTTGTTCAATATTGGATATTTTTATTCGGCATTTTGTTTTTTGCACATAATTTTTTTTTTAAACATATTTACATATTAACATATTAATGAGGATTATCTACCTTTCCTGAAACTAACTGAGCTATTTCCATTTTGTGATGGTTAGATATCGTATTTTAAAATTTAGGTAATTTTCACTCATTTTGAGCATAGTATTAAGCATGACTTTATTAGTTATATAAATTTGGATAAAAAAAAAATTATCGCATATTGTATATCGTTTCTCATGTAGATTCATAAAGTAGCTACGTTGAAATGTAATTTCAATTTTTTTTTTTTTTGGTTACTTAGGGAAAAATATTAACTTTAATACACAAATTTTTTGCTTGAAAAAATTATTGAAAAAATGTTGGAATACATTACAAACAATAAAAAAATGTGTTTTTATAAAATTAAAATTCAAAATGGTGGATTTTTCAAAACAATAGGATAAATAAGCTTATTTTTAAAACACTATATCTTGAGTTTAAATAAGTATTTTTGTGTAAAACTCTCCACATCTCATAGTTATATTCACAATAAATCATATGTACTAAAATAATCTACCTATGGTTAAAATTTTCAAAAATGGTGGAATTTTTCACTTACGAGCTACGTTATTACAAAAAACTGTGTTAATCTTTGTGAAGAACGCAAAAGCGAAATATCTGAAAAGGGAAAATTTCTTTCGCAAACTTCTTCTTCTTGCAAATTTTGCTCCTGAGACAGACAAAGTTCTTAATTCTTTTGAAACAACATTACTGTGATGATTTTTAACCCGAATTTCTATTCAATCAGGTCAAAGAATCTATTGCGTCTCGTTTAGTGAGGACTTCTTGTAAGGAAAAGCCTTACAAGTTTGAGGCTGTGATGCTGCTGGAGTTGCTCATTACTTTAATTTTTTATAATGCCAGCAGCATAGTCTTTATTTTAACAAAAAATCCGTAACTAGTTTTCTTTCATCTTGGCATGACCATAATAATTTACTTAAAGCTGGTAATGAATTTATTTCGAATCGGATGTTTTTAACTGAACTTGTGAATGTTGCTGACTAACTTGTATTATTAATCTTTCTATCTTTCTTATTTTAGGTAGTAATATATTCAAAAATTCCATCTAAGAAACAAAAAGCTTTTATCCTTCAAATCCACAAAAAGAGTGTGCAAGTTCAAGAAATCATGAGATCCAAACAATGTTGTTCATACTAGGAAACTTGAGAGCTGCTTCCTCATAATTGATGTTGAGCGAATGTATGTACAATACCGCTGTCGTTTAATGATGGTTTATCAAAAAGAATGAGTTACTCGCACTTTCTTGAACTTAAATATGAACAATGTGGATGAAATAACTATAATAAGTGAGAACAGTGATGGCGTTTATGCAATGAAAAAAGCAGTTCACGGTGTTCTATACCATTGCACCAATTTTAAAGATTTTTTGAAACACATGGTGCAAATGGCAGTTTGCAAATCTAAAGTTTATTAAACCTCCAAAGGGTAAGATTTACCCTTTTGGACTCGTAAATTTCTAAAACCCCTTTCCATTAGTTTTTCCAAGGATGAGCTTCCCAGAAAGTTATAAATAAATTATTTATTATCTATTATATGGGCTCGATGTCCCAAAACATATTGGTATCAAGACTAACATTTGAAATGGCACTTAATTCTGCCGTTTTACATTTTAATTTAATTTAATTTTCATACACCTGAACTAACCAATTATCGTAGTTTTTTTTAAACTAGAGTTTCCATTCACATTTTATAGCATTTTAAAGTCAAAAAGAAACCGGCATATAATAGTTTTTAACTAAAAGAAACAAACAGGTGTAAAAAATCGAGGCCAATAAAAAAATTCTGTGACAAAGGAATTTGCAAGAAAAATCCTTTAGCGGTAAATCGTGTTTTGAAAAATGCATACTTTTTGTTATTAAAAATAGTCTGGCAGCTGGGAAATCGAGGCAAACTAATTTTTTTTGTCAGACTTCATTTAAAGAAGTCAGTTATAATAAAAAACTCAAAAAAAATATTATAGAAAAAGTTTCTCCAATTTTAGGGGTGCTACCTTAATAGAAATTAATATTTTCATTGGGAGTTTCCATTTTGGGTCTTTGATCAAATAAGTGGCTAATTAAGTCTCAGTCCACTAAAGTTCTGTTTTGGAAATTTTTAACCAACAATTTGTATTGCCCATATAGTTTATCTTCTCTGCTAAATTTCTGCAAATCGATTTTATTCTAGCAGTCAAAAAAAGCAAAGCTGTGAGTTGGCCGTTAACAAAAAAGGCAAAAATAAAGGAAATGGTTTCTAAACTATAATTGCAAGGAGTGTTTTCTTCAAAAAAGAATTCTTCGAGCTTATGAATAAGTTTCCCCAATCGATTACAAATATTTTAAGATAACTTACTGAGAGAATAAGCTTAGTCTGAAATATCTTTTATTGTGATTTTTTGAAGATTTTTTAATCTGTAACAATAATGAACAAGAAATTTTGGTCCTTTGTTTCTTGTTTTAAGACGAGCTACCGGACTGATGTTAGTTTTTCTTTGTCTCCGTGTAATAAATGAAATTGGAATTTACTGTTTGTGATTTAAAGCAATAGGAAGAGGAATTTTAAGTAGTATTAGTAATGGCATGAGTTCTTGCATAATTGATTGCTTTTACAGCCACTATAGTAAAAAAAGGAAAATAAAACAAATTCATTGAGGAAATATAATTTCAAAGATGCATGAAGACATGAGTTGTGTAAGGGAAAGAGATTCGATATCTTGGTTGGTAGGGGAGTTTCCCTTTCTCATTGGGAGAAGAATGAAATTATGCCACGCATGTTTTTAGTTTTTGTTTGTTTTAGAAAATTTAGATGAAAATAAATAGATTTTTGGACAAGGATATGTTTTAAAATAGAATTTGTGCTTGAGTTTTGAATTTGGGAGAAATAAAACTATTTTTCTACCCTTGCAGAAATTAGACTGTCTGTTTAAAATTTTAGATTTCAGCATCACGGAATAATAATAAAGCATATTTGCCTCAACAACCATGTGCGTTGTTTGTGGCAAAAGAACAGTGGCAAAGTATGCAAAAGAATATTAAGATGGACTAATTTATATATTTATTGGCTACGGAGAGTAAGTCAATCACTTAGCTAAGGATGAATAAGGGAGTGGCTCCGTACTCAATTATAAAATGTTAAAAAAAAAAAAAAATCCAGGAGAGAGTTTGTTATTTAAATAATTTTGTTAAATCTGTTAGCAAATGATATTGTGATAGTTATTAAACAAACAGTTTATATTGTCCATTAAAACTTGACTAACAAAGAAAATACACTTTTATTCAAAGAGTGTAACAGTATTTCTTCTAACAAAAGACCCCCTAAAATAATAGCTCTCTTCTATTTATAGACACTTTTCAAGATTTAGACCCGTCTTATATTAGAAAAGTATAATTTAGGCCGTAGATTTAATGCGTCATTATATTAGTGGTAGGAAAATACAATTTAACTCAGTGAAAGAGCTATTCTGTTTACGATACAAGCCAAAAAATATCCGTGGGTTTTCAAGAGGTAAAAAATAAGTCTATGACATGACATGACCACCTAGCACTTCATTTCTGTAAACACCAACGGCATGAAAGTTGTGAAGTTTAGCTTCTGCATGAAAATTCTCTTGTTCTCTTTTTGAAGGTGTCCATAATCCTCAATAAATTTTATGTCCTCTTATGATTGTTGAAAACTCTAAGTAATATTGCATCTTGAAAAAAGAATTGAATTGAATTGAAAAAAAATTGCATCTTAAAAAGCACAAGCCATTTTTTGCTGCTAAACATGACACGCAAAAAATGTTTTTAAATTTCTCGGTAAACCTAAATTTTTTTGATGAAATTTCAATGTTTTGGTAAAGTTTGAATGCTCTGCAAAATTCTCGGCTTTAATTGCACGTTTCTTTAAATTTGGTCGTGTTAAATAATAGCCATCAAAATGGAGCCAGAAAAGCACAGAAAGTGTTAACGTCTCTTTTTTTAAAACAGTGGTCATTAAATATGCTAGAGAACATGGGAATCACCCTGCTGTACGCAAATTCGAGATTTCAACAAATACGGTTCGTGATTGGTGAAAAAATCACGATGCTATCACAAAAACCATTGATGACCACGTCAAAGGCAAGTATAAAATAATAATATCAGGAGGTGAAAGACCTTTTGCAATGGAAGGTTTAAATGCAAATGTTCTGGATTGGATACTCCGTCAAAGATTATGCGAAAAGCAAAAATTAATTATGAAGAAGGTTTTAGTGATGACAACGAGAACGAAAGTTTTATTGCTTTTAGAGTATGGCTTGAAAAATTTATGAAGAGAAATGGACTACCCCTACGACAAAAAAAAAAAAAAAAAAAAAATGCGATATTAACCTAAATGATAGGTTAATATTGTATATGCTTCAGATTTACCATTAAAGAAACGCTTCTAATATTCTTCAGGAAATATAATTGCAATGGATGAAACAAGTGTCTGGAATGATATAGTTGCCGAGTCAAAGGTTGAACAAGTAGGAAAGGAAACTATTTCACTAAAATTTGACATGAAAAGGTTCTTGTTTCTGAGTGCTTAGAGCTAGAGGTGATGGCATTAAGCTTAAGCCCTTTTTTGTTTTTCATGGTGCTGTCAAGGAAGTTCAAGTTTTGCATGAAGGGCTCAAGAATAAATTTGTTGTAACATCGTCTAAAAATGCTAGGATGAACGAGGAGGTCACCAAAAAGTGGGTTAAAAATGTTTCGGGAGCGTTTGCTTTCAATCTACGGCTTTAAGCTTGGGATTCTTTTGAATGCTATATTTACAAGAGTCAGACTTTTCTTGGAACAAAATTTTCAAAGCTAGATGTGTCGAAGAAATGAGAAATGGTTAGCTAATGGAGAGCGTGAAAGTACTGAAACTGGAAATCTGCACCCATCTTCTAGAACAGAGGTTTTGAAATGAATTTTATGATATTGGGAAAGTCTATCATTATAGAATACTTTAAATACTGTGTACTGACACTTCCAGCGGATGGCACAGATAATGATAAAATCCACAGCTTCAAGACCGGTCAACTATACGAGCAGGATGCAGCTAAACTCAAGGAGCAACAAGAAATTTTAGAGTAACCAAGCCTTGGCAATATTTGTGAACTCATTCACGACGCAGACGTCTACAACTCTGCGCCAGAAAAATTGAAAATTGACGTTGACTCGGAAGTTGACTCAGACATTGTTATTGTGTTAAAAAAATTTATAAAAATAATTGTGACAGCAAATTTTTTTTTTCGTTTCACCTTCGAAACCTCATTCTAGGAATAGTAGACCCCCCACTTATACTAGCCCCCTCTTAATTGTAGCCTCCTCTCAGACGTGTCTTCATGTAATAGAAGAAGGGTCTTATATTAAAGGAAATACAGTATTGTTCGTAAACTTTATTATTGTTGCTACTACATCATGCGTGTAAACCAAATGTAAATATATTTTTTGAAGAAAGTAATGTGACCCTGTGAATTACAGCATAATGAATTCCGATTTTTTTCGCTAAATATTATTTAATTTGCTAATAAAATGTTATTCATGCAGCATTTTATCATTTTCTTGCAATAAACAAACAACAGTTGAAAGAATCAACCATTTGTCGTAATCGTTAGATGGATTATAGATGAAAGCGAGTCGATTTTATGCAACAAGGTGATTTTCCACTAAACTAAAAAAAAAAATTTATTCTAACTATAGGCTGAGATTCGAAGCACTTTTGTACGAACTGATGCAAAATTCTAAGCTACTGTTAATAGCATGATGTTTCGGTACCGTGCATTTTTATCACTTCGGTTAATTTATCATTTCAGTCAGCTTATGACAAACAATTTGGTTATCACTTTTTTTAAAAAGCACTAATTTTTGTTAATCGTTTCAAATCGCCATTAAATATGAGCTTTCTCTTCATTGTTTTGATCATTTTGTGCAATTTTAGCGCTGATCGGCTGGACAACGGAAAATTGGGTTGTTTATTGCCTAGAACCTAGCCCTTAGATTTATGACTGGATCTTTGAGCAATTGGAGGCGCAGTTTCTTATGGTTGTTGCAATATGGCGGTTTCTTGGACGCATCAGTTCCTGAGATAAATAAACCATTATTATCTAAAGAAGCACAAGTTCTGATTTAAGATTTTGAATAAAAAAAAAATTCCCTGAAAAAGTGTTTGTTATTTTTTTTTTTTTTTTTTCTATTATTTTAATTTTCAGTGTTAAAACAATATTCTTTGTCTACAGGATATTATTGATAAATTGCGCGAATTTGATCAAACACAAAATATTAAATCAAATCTCTTTAAAAAGATCACATTCTTTAAAATAAGTATTTTCACAAACTATAGGAATCCACCAGTGCAAAAGCTTATTGTGCAAAAAATTTTATTCGAAAAGTTATGGATAAATATGGAACAGTGGTTTTGGTCGCTTTACGGCTAAATATAACATTATCAAATTAATCATATATTATATCGGACCATAGCAATCATTTGATGATTTCTACATGCACAATTTTATTTGGAACGACTTTTTAATATATTGTAATACCTTAATAAAGTCTTAAGATGAATAGTCGGAAGAATTATCCGGCATTTAAGCTATGAAATTATAAATTCGTAGAAAAAATAGTAAATAAAATAAGTAACAACTTTAAGGAATTTTAGTACATATTATATCTGTACTTACGCACTTCTGCACCAAATTCTTCTAATGAATAAATACTGGTAACTTGCACCAATAAAAACAAAAAGGATATAATTTCCATCATTGTTGACAACCTCTTTATTTCCAAAGATCAAATAAAGTTTGAGTTAAAAAATTTCAATTAAGTTTTGCCACTTATAACATCATAAAATAATATTCTTTTGTTTGTTTGAAAGAGTTGCTGCGCAACCAGAAATGAAGTAAAAATATTCGACGACTTAAAATAGAACAAATGTATAGATACGTGCTGTTAATTACATTATGTAATTATTTGGAGTACCGAATAACGCTCCACCCTTAATTTTAAATAAAATCTTTCCACAATATTTAAGGTGTTACCAAGGAAAAACTTGCTTCTTTTTCTTTTTTCAAAAAGTAATGGAATATTGCGACATTATATTACTAAATAGATTTACTACGGGAAAAACATATCAAAAAGTCAAAATTAAAAAAAAAAAAAAAAATCATGATATGACGTAATAGATTATACACATATTTAGTCTTTTTTGTTCTAATTTAGTCGACCATATTTCAGATGGTAACCTATTAATGTCCGTTGACTTTCTGTCTAACTATTGTATACGCGCGATATCGATTTTTCAACTTGATTCCTGGCTAAAATAGACTAAACTTAACCCTAATTTCTGAAATACAGGGAGTAAACCGACTGAACCATCATTAAAGGAAATGATTGCAGATGCCACAGAAGTTTTAAAGACACTACTACCTATATAAACTCACTTCGGGCACCGTATCAAATTGTTGAGCGACTCATTTACGTTTTGTGTTTCACCGTGCTGGAATTTTTTTAAAAGTGTGCTTGATCCAAGATCCATGTGAGAAAAGACAGGAACAATAACTTCAGAGACAGCCCTATCAATACTCACAGTTTCCTTGTAACTTTTCTCTTCTGTAACACTGTCCTTCTGAAACTTACGCCACGAGTCAACAGTGCGATAACAATACTGATGTCGCTTTTCCCGGTCTTCGTAATCTGTCGATTTTTGTAATACAGCAGCTACTGCTTTTTTCATTGCAAAAAAGTTACCGATGTTTTGGCGGATTGCTACTCCGTGTTGATTTTGTAGAGTTTCATTACTTTATTTGTTAGCCGTCCTTTTCCGTGACCGATTCCTCTTCCATCAGAAAGCTTTTCGCCTTTATAATTTAATTTAATCATGCGAAGGCGTGCACCAACATGCTTTAGTACATGACCGATAAATTCACCTTTGGTTATAGTTTTTCCAGAATAGGGGTTGACTTAACGATTTCATCAGAAGATTTAGTGTCCCCATCACCTATGTAAAAATTATATTCCAGGTTATGCAATTTATCGTACCGGTAAAACCTTCGTTTCTATCTGATAACTTCTAATGCGCCCACGCTTCTAGTATGATTAATGGAACAATCGTACCTCTCTTTCTATTTTCCATACTCCTCAGTATCATTTTTGTATTTCCATTGTTCAAATTGTTTGCATTTTTTAGATAATACTTCTGTGTCAATGTATTTGTCATCAGAAACTAAAGTTACAACACCATTGAGGAAAGATCTTTTCTGCCTGCACCATCAACACTGACTTCTGCATCTGCCGACATATCATTTTTAACGTTAACTGAATGCGCAGCTTCAGCCGTCGAATTTTGGGCTATTTGTACATAAGCCTTATGCACCAGACTATTAAAATCCGCAAAAGTCGATTGGGCCATTAGGGCGAATGTTGAAATCCCTGTGTTTCCAAGGCAAATGCAATTTCACGACGTCCTTTTGTTTATCTCAAAACTATTTCTTCCTGAAGTGTTTATTGACCAAGTGCATTCTTTAGAAGAACATTATTTTGTCTCCCAGCCACAATCAATACGTGATAATTTAAAAAACTGGGCTAGTCTCATTTGAGCTATTGAGAAAAAACCATAAGAAATTTTTTTAAAGTATAAATCATAATTAAGGCCATATAAAAATTGTGCGTAAGATTCTGTCAATTAACTTTAAAAAGCAATAACTATTGTTATAAAATAGCAAACAATTTCCTAAACTTACTAGTTTTAATATTTCAAACAATGTTTTTATATAGAAATTTGACACAAAAATGAAAAAAGGATTAATTCTAATAAAGTTTCTTTGTGGATCCATGAGCGTTACAAGACACTCTGTCGGTGCTTCGAACCCGCTGAATGGCCGCTCTTTTGCAAAGAAGTCGACATCTAGGTCCGAGCGCATAAAATAGCGAAAATTAACCGGCAAAGTTTGATCTCGCTCTTGTCTTAAATAAATGTCACATAAGAAAAAAAAAAATTGTTTTTGTTGAGAAATTAAAAAATTCTCAACAACATTTCATTACCGATTTTTTTCTTATTGTTTTAATTTCTTTTTGGAAGGTTTTATTAAAATTGAATTAGGAGTGCATCGCTAATTAGGAGTGCATCGCTAATTAGGAGTGCATCGCTAATTAGCGGTGCTAGATACTTATTATTATTATACTTATTCTTTCTCGTTCTCAGCCTTTTTTCCGAATAAAATAATAGTAAGGTAGTAGTAGACTATAGCTAGTGGTATTTTCAGGTATATTTCAATGCTGATATACCAGTTAAGACAAATTCAATGTTACGCAAATATTTAAATAAGAAATGGAATAACAAATCTTCACGTAAATTTTCTTGTACATGAAAAATTTGCTCCATATTATATTATCTGCTTCGCATGATAAAACTATTGTAATCCAATCCTCTCAAATAATTCCAAGATATGTCACTTAACTTTAACAAAATGCATTCCCTCTGAAAGGGGAAATTTTCTTTTAAACATTCGAATATCTTTCTAAAACGAGAGGTACTTTTTATTTCTTTTTTTTTTCTAACTGGGATTCTAGACAATTTATTCGAATATGATTTAAAAATCTAGAAGCAAAGTCTACCAGCTTCCGTTTATTGTCGCATTTGGGTAACAAAATAAGCACTTTTATTGTTGCTCCATCAGTTCAGCCTTACTTTTCTGATGGATTGCAATGTTTAAGAAATATAGGGTAAATTAAGACATTCTTTGACTTCATTGAACACTATTGGCAAATAAAATATCAAGATCCATTCAATTTTACTTGATGAATCTTTAATATTGAACCGTATCTAGAAACTATCAAAAATCTGTGATATTATTTGGCAGAGGGAAGTCAGAAATATCATCCAGTTTAGTTGCAATTAGGCTATTTTTTGTTTATTATAGAAGTGTTAAAAAGAAAGTGAGTGTATATTGAAGGATTTGCGATATATAATACATAACATTACGATAGAATTTTCTTTTAGAGCCAATAGTGTGTTGGGTTATTAAAATTCTTTTTGTTCAAACATTAAAATAGCTTATAATTATTAAATATTACTAATTCGATAGCGAAACTTTTTAAAATATTTGAAATGAATTACATTGATGCTAAATATCAATAATGAGTTTTATCACCACGCGAGCTTTTATCACCACGCGCGCTTTTAAGCAAAAAAAAAAAGAAGTTAAGTGAGCCATGTTAAGTGAGCTTGCAAAGTTATGCAAGCTAGGTTAGTTAGGCAATCTAGCTATGCAAAGAAAATTTGCTATTAGAACCAAGCTTTCTATGCTATGCAAACAAACTACTCTAAGAAAGCAAGCTTTGCTTAGCAACCTAGCTTTACTATGCAAGATAGGTATCTATCTTAAACAACCAAATCTGCTGACTAACTATACTAAATATTCAAGCCAACTATTTAAATAAACGATGCATGGAAACCTCCTCAGACTTGGTTTTAGCAGACTTGCTATAAAAGGCAGTACAGCTAAGCTATACTGCCATGCAAGTTAACCTAGCTGTGTAAAAGCAGCTAAACATGCTAAGCAAGGTAACTGCACTATGCAAGCTTCATATGCAAAGGCAGCTAGCTACGCTATGAATTCTAGCCACGCTAAGTAGTTGTGCTCTGCTAAACAAACCAGTTTTTCTAAGCAAATTAATCATGTTAAACGAACTACACTGACCAAGTCAGCTACTCTACCCAAGTTAGAAGTTAGGACTTCTCAGTTAGTTAGCTATGCAAGCAAGCTATATTAAGCAAGATATTTACACAATGTAAACCAGCTAAATCTGCTCTCTATGCTAAGCACAGGGCCGGCAACGCGTTTTTAAAGGTGTGGGGGCCAACTAGGTCTTTTTTTTTTCCTAGACCAGACGGGTCCTTTAATAAATGAATGCTTTGATGCTTTTATTACAACACAGTCATAAAATAATTTCGCTGCTTCGTCAGCTCTCATATTTTCAAATGTTTGAACAGACGTATTATTTGCCCTTCAAGTGCTGACGTATTTTCACTTTGGAAAGTTTTTGATAAATAATCGAGAGTAACTTGGTATTTGTGATGGATGTAACGTCTTTGACCAGAAACATTAGACTTCAACCGGTCGAGAATTATTGTCTGATCTTTCCCACCAAGCAAAAACAACTGTGTGAAATTATCATTTCGTTCTTTATTTCCGCGAAATGCAATCCTATTTCGAGCCAAATATTATGCACAGTTCGTAACTATGTTCAAGTATTGTCGCTCATTATATCATTGTTTCGTTAGTTCATTACTATCAAGCTATGCAGCATCATCACACGTTGGAATTGTCACTTTGATGTGTCAATGCTGCTTTGAAACATTTTGTGAGTTGATGGTCATTGAAATACGCGGGTGCCTTTTTCCAATTTTTAATTCCTATCGAAATATATAGTAATTCTTTGTTGTGATTGGCAGTGAGATTTTACGCAAATGATAAGAAAACTAGATATAATATTAAATTTAGCTATGCTAAGTAGGCTAGCTATATACGTTAAGCAAGTTAGGTATGTTAAGCAAAATAGATGGGCCAAAATTAATTTAACATTATAGTTGAGTTCTTTCAAAGGTTAAAGTCTACTATCGGCATATATTTTTATAATATTTTTGTCATCTCTATCGATACTCTCTATGTAAATGTAGTCCAAATAAGCAACAGAGGCTTTTGTAATTATAGATCATCTAATTTTACAATTGATTCTTTTATTTTGATATATTATTTATGAAGTTTTTATATATTGATATTGGATCTGCGCTTGATCCATATGTTACCTAAATTTGTATAAGTAATTAACGTTTCGTATTTTTTTTTTTCACTTTCCTCAATTAATCGATTAATTTTCGAGTCTTTTTAATGGTGTATTGGTAGATTTTCATAAGTTCGGTGTTTAGGGAGCATATCGTTAATATCGCTTCTTGATTGGTTAATAATAATAGAATTCATTAAATGAGGTGACGTCACGTACAAGCCGTTGTAATTTGACGTCATTTACAATGCAGGAAAACACACTCGAGATGCCAAGAAAAAATTCTATAAAAAATAGCTATGTTTTATTTTTTTATTTGATTATTTATCTAAAATTGATTTTTTACAAACATCTAAGTATTTGGCTCCAGTGCTATATAAGTTCATAGAATCACATGGTTCGCTATATCTGTGAAGCGGGAAAATTATGAGCGAAGATTCTAAATAGCTGTTATACTCAGGTTAGTCATCTAAAATAATTATTCATGTATAAATCTTTTTTGTCACTCATTTCATACACTTGCATGAATAATTTTTTTCTAGATAGGCACTGGTGTATTAGATTCACCGACGCGGACAGGATTTAGGACTAATTTCACAAACTGGAACTTCTTACGACAATACTTTTATCTGAGATTTGCACTAAAGTGTCTAATATGATTTAAATGAACTTCTCAGGGTTAGGGGAAGTTTTGGGGAGCCAAACCTTTGCAATTATTACAAATATTTAGGTTCTGAGGCTAAATACACTCTTCTGCGATTTTTATCCAAAAATTTTTTTCATGTGTAGCAAAATCTCCCTACATTAACTTTATTAATAGAAATACTTTGATTAGCTGGAATAATTTCGAGTATTTCTTCGCCAATCAATATGAACAGCTGACGAGTCCTAACAAGGAAAAACACCTTTTGTACTCTGGCTGGGGATAGCATAGCTCAAATCCCTTTTTAATTAATTAATTTCAAATTTCAATTTCAAATAACTTATAATATAAATATAAATATAAATCCTACAAACGAAAAACATTTAAAACATGAAATTATTGTTTTAGTTTTTGTTTACATTCACAAAAAAAATAAAAAAACTCATTATCAGCATAGTTTAAGCCCGCTTAGCAGAATATGAGAAAAATAAATCAATACACTTAGGTGACATGGTTTTTTCTAAAATACACGAAGAACCATATTAATAGGGATACCTTTGTTCGATGCGGAGGAGCGAATAATGATTTGCAAAAATGGAGCTAAATTCTCCAGAAAACAAATGGGTTTATATCGCACTTTGTGGGGAACGCAAATACCTGTACTGGAAATAATACTGGAAATGCCTCAAATAAGGACGTTTTGCACTTTGGTCGAAGGATATGATATTATATCAATGAAACTTAGTTAGTTATGAGATATTAAATTATATAGTTAATAAATAATTACCAAATGTTTACTATAATAATTTCACAATCGCAAGAAAATTCACTGGATCATTATACCTGACAAATTATAAACCCAAGAATAATATTGAGGTAATGATAGGACAAAGTTGACATTATAATATTGTACCTCAGAAAATACTAGAGAAGATGAAGAAATACTAGCTAACTCTTTATAGTTAGAAAAATATTAATCACACAATTAAAAAAATAATTTCAGGCCTTTTTGCTTTAGGTCGTTTATTTTAGATTATGTTTTATTTAAGTATTACTGTTTATCAGTGAATAGAATCGTAATATGGAACATTGAAATATTGCTTTTTTAAACCTACTATAATATTGAAACAACTGATAAAATTACCTGGCGGCTCTGATGAGTTTAGATCACAGGATACATTTAATGAACAGTGTGCATTGTTACATGTTAACAGGCATATAGTAATTACACTAATTACCCTTAGGAACCATTACATTAATGGTAGTAATTAGTCTAGTATATTTAACTGCACTGTTTAATGACAATCTAATTATTTATTATTCTCTAAGGAGTTTTGTAAATATGTATAAACTCAATAATTTTTATGAAAGACAGTATAAACTACAAGTATAATAATGAGTATTCTCTGATTTAAAGGAAATCATAACATGGTAAGAGAAATGGTAAAAACACACACACAAATGAAAAGAGTAAAGAAATATGGAAAACCTACTACCAAGACCAACTGAAATGGATTTCAACTCATTGAACTTGGCTGCATCATGGAAAAAATGGAAGCAAACAATGAAGCTCTACACGAATGCACTGATGAGATCAAAGACAGAGGAAGAAAAATATTCCACAATCTTGTTCTTGATTGGCGACAGAGGACGTGAAATTTAGAACATGGAACTGGGATAAGAAAATAGACGACTAAGGTGAAGAAACTGAAGAAGATTTGAAGACTATTGTATACCAAGCAAGAATGTTATACTAGAAGAAAGACAGTTCTTCCAAAGACAACAAGCAACAGATGAAAAAATGGATGCATAAATCACTCAACTACGGAATCTAGCCGCATCGCGTGAGTTTGAAAACTCAAAAGAGGGACTAATTCTATACAAAATTGTGGATGGCATACGATCAGAAAAGGTACGTGAAAATTCATTATTTATCCGAAAAGGTGCAGATATCACTCTAGAGAAAGCCATCAACATTTGCAGATCACTAAATCCCAGTAATCTAATTGGAAAAGATAAAGAAATTGCTGGAATATCAAACAAAGGAAGAGGAAGACCGAGTAGTCAACAACCAAATAGAGGGCTGAGAGGATCAAGGGGTCAACAGCCGAACAGAGGTTCAACTGGACAGCAGCTAAACAGAGAGGAACGTTATGGACAATAACCATGTAAGAGAGGATCATATGGAGGAAGAAAAAATATCCTGGGAAAGAATTGCCACAAATGTGGTAGAATACACCAACCACTGAACTGTCCTACGTATGGTCAGATATGCACAAAGTGCAAAAAGGAGAACCACTGGGCAAAATGCTGCAACACAATGAAAATTCAAGAAACATCAACAAACGAATACTTGATTGAAGCAGTGAGTAGCAAACTCACAAAGGATGATGAAGTCAACAGTTCGGAAGCTGCAATAATAATACAAATAAACAACAAGGAGGTGAAAGTGAAGATAGATGCAGGAGCTGACGTGAATGTCATGCCAAGAAGAGTCTTCAAACAAATAACTGAGAACAAAGATTTGGACAAAACCAAAGTAAAATTTTGTGGATATGGTGGGGATGATATTCCTGTACTTGGGGCAAGAGACTTTAGCTGTGTTCACAAAACACTCAAGAGAACGACAAAGTTCTATGTAGTAGAAACAAACAGTAAAACAGTGCTGATCCTAAAGACATTTTAAGACCTGAAGACTATTAAACTCTTTCATGAAATACAAGAAAACAACACACAACAAGATCGAAATCAAAAGATCAAAAGAATAAAAGGAAAAACAGGATCTGCTCTCAAAGAAGAAATCCTCAAGATTTACCCGAAAGTATTCAGTGGATTGGGAAGATTAGAACCTGAACACCACATGGAACTAAGAGAAAATGCTCAACCCATCATTCATACTCCAAGAAAAATACCAGCGATTTTACATGAGAAAGTAATAAAAGAAATTGATGCGATGGAGAAATCAGGCATCATAATAAAGGTTGAAGAACCAACAGAGTGGGTCAACTCACTAGTGATAGTAGAGAAACCAAATGGATAGCTGAGACCATGTTTGGATACCAAAGATCTCAATAAAGTACTACAATAAGAACACTATCAACTACCGAAATTTGAGGAAATATCAGCGAGACTGGCTGGAGCAAAAGTGTTTACAAAGATGGATGCATACAAAGGCTATTGGCAGATAACTCTGGATGAAGAAAGTTCCTACTTGACAACCATGTGTACGCCAAATGGAAGATACCGATTCAAAAGACCACCATTTGGGATACATTCGGCACAATAAGTTTTCCACAAATGAATAAATCAAAGCCTCTCAGACATTAATAAAATTGAAACAGACATAGATGAAACACTCATATGGGAAACAAATGGAAACGAACATGATGAAACCTTGATCAAATGTTTGGATATAGCTGAAGAAATTGGACTAACAATGGATATAGACAAATGTGAGTTCAAAACAACGGAATTGACCTATCTTGGACTCACACAAAAAGGAATTCTTGCAGATAAAGAGGAAATCAGAGCAATGTGCCATATGCCTATACCAGTAGACAAAAAAGGGATTCGACTTTAAGGGATGACAAACTACATTTGTAAATTTCTACCAAATTTTTCATAAGTAACATCACCACTGAGACAAATACTAAAGAAAAACGTTCATTAGAGTTGGACAGAAATTTATGCAGACTTTTTCAACAAGATAAAAAAAAAATGCTTATTTCGGAGAAGTGCATAAAATATTATGTATGAGAAAATGCTTATGCAATGAAGTCACAATTCAAGTGGATGCATGTAAAAGATGACTGGGAGCAGTATTGATACAGGAAGAGAAACCAATGATGATGATGAGTTTAGATCAAAGAATACATTTAATGGACAGTATTATTCTCTACGGAGTTATATAAATATATAAAAACTTAATAATATTTATGAAAGAAAGTAAAAACTTTAAGTATAATAATGAGCAATCTCTGATTTAAAGATAATCATAAGTTATGAAATCGCGTAGTACCATCGTGGTCTCCAATTGATCTTCGCCTTTGATTAGTAATCGAGGCGGAAGTAGTACCTTTGGATATATGTTGGTCGCCATTTCATAAATAATGTTACTATTTTGCATAATAAGCTTGTAAATCATACCTGTATTTCAAACAACTGTAATAAATTGTTCTAAATAACCTATTTACGATACAATTTTCTTTAAGTTCAAGAAAGTATATGGTTTAGTATAAAAAAGAATGCGTACCTATAAAATATAAATTCAAATATGCAGATTTATATTACTTATGAAATGGTGTAATACCATCGTGGACTCAATTTGGTCTTCGCCTTTGACTATTAAACAAGGCAGAAGTAGTACCTTTGGATAGATGTTGGTCGCCATTTCATAAATAATGTTACTACTTTGAATCATAAACTTGTAAATTATAAATGCCATTCACTGAACTGTAATAAGTAGTTTTAACTAGCATATTTACGATACAATTTTCATCAAGTTCTGGAAAGTATATGATTGAGTATATAAAGAAAGAGTAACCATAAAATAAAATTCCTGTATTCAGATTTCCATTACTTATGAAATGGCGTAGTACCCTCGTGGACTCCAATTGGTCTTAGCCTTTGATTAGTAAACAAGGCAGAAGTAGTACATTTGGATAGACGTTGGTCGTCATTTCATAGATAATGTTACTAT
>JAUZNK010002223.1:0-11593 GCA_035046665.1 Euphysa ruthae
AGCCCTCATTCACTGTATTTTTAGATATTTAATGCAAGTTAATCCCAGTAACAGTGATTCTTAATAATTAAAACGAAATTTTATAAAAAAAACTAATTTCTTATAATAAATAATCTTGGTTAGAAAGATATAACCTTAAGGCCATAATTATTTATATTTCAGTTGATCTTTTAAGTAGGTTTTAAACAGTTTTTTTTTATAGAAAAAGATGCTGTTATGCTTAATATCCAACTTCAGAAGCATCGAATAACATACCTAGCAGCTTGATATTCTGCTTCTTTAACCTTTAGAGCAACTTTCATCTCTGCTTCATTCTTACTTTTAGGTTTATATAAATCCAAATTATCTAGCCCAGCTCGTTTTAGTATTTTGATCTAAATATAATAAATATTTAACGAGTAATTAATTAATTGAATCCCAATTATCTTGTCCGGCTCGTTTCAGCATTTTGATATAAATGTAACAATATTTAATGAGTTATTTAATTAATTGAATCCAAAATATCTAGTCCAGCTAGTTTTACTATTTTGATCTAAACGTAAACTATATTTAGTGAGTTGAGTAATTAATTGAATGCAAATTAACTACTCCAGCTCGTTTTAGTATTTTGATTTAAATGTAATTAATATGTAACAATGTAATATTTACAATTTTTTATTTATTTAATAAAGTCGCCATACGCAAAGAAAGGTGAACAAAACTATAACTTGCCATAAAAAAATATCGTGATGTACTTATACTTATTAACTTACACAGAATTTAATCAAAAGCTAAAACTAGTTTTTTAAAAAAATAAAATACTTGAATGATCGATCTAAAAGGGTTTTAATTAAGAGTTTTCTTTGTTAAAAAAAAAGCGTTTCAGACAAAACAGTATTTAATTTTACTAATGCTCATCATTTGTGAAAATGTTTCATAAAACATTAACCCCTTAACCGTAGGTTTTGTTTAGGCATGCAACGTTCACAATATCCGAATAAATTTAGGTAAAACAGCCTAGGATGCCTATGGGAAACGTAACACAACCTCTAATAAAATTTGCCTATATATATACGTCCTCACAGTTTTTTGCAAGTTTTGACACTTGTATATATACGCCAACAGTGGTGAAGAAAAGTAATAAGCGAAATTATGCTAAGAAAACTAACAAAAACACAAAAACAACAGAAACAACAACAACAAATTAAGAAACTACAAAGAAAAGATTTTTCTTCACACTTTCATAACAGCTAAATGATAGTCACACCCAGTGGCTACAACAAATGGCTAAATATCACTTTTTTCGGAATCCGTAGTATGTCATTAATGTTCTGTAAATTAGATTCTTTTAGTGGAGTACAAAACTTTGACTGAAAGATTTTAAGAAACGTAAACACAGAAATCTGTTTTTGAAACAAAATTAAGATTCTTCTTTAGGTACAAAATTATTTTTTGAACCTTTTTTTGGTTTAAAAAACTTCTTTCTTTTTTATTTATACTTGACCAAAAAGGATTATTCACCATAGCAGCATAATAATCAACACATTTAAATAAAAAAAATGGAAGAAAAGACTTAAAAATGGAAGGGCCCAACCTGCTCCAGAGTTCTCTAAACAACCCTGACAGGAGCAGTGCATGTTTTTACAATTTTAAAACTTCATGTATATTAAATATTGCAAACACTAGTTTATACCTGAGGTGTGTATTCTGTTCTTCCAGTGGTTTGTGTTTTTAGAATTTTAATTGGTCCTTCAATTCTAAAAAGAAAAAATAATTACATAAAATGCATATAAAGTTTACCTATGACAATTATCTTGACAACATTAATAGTTGTTTAAAAAGATGTCAACTGTAATATTTTTTAAATCTATCTGCTGAAATGCTAAGTTACTCCAGGCAGACTTGTCAGCCGTCGTAATTTTATAAGTTGGATAACATCATTAGCATTAGTGAATGAATCAACATAATAAAAAAACTCAGATTACTGCACGCTAATTTCTTACAAGCATAGATCAAGGAAAACATAAACTCAGATGACCGCACACAAGTTTTTTACTAGCATTAAGACCAAGATAAATGGTCAAGATGTGAAGAGTTTTAAAACGGTAGAAAACGGTAAAAAAACTCAATCTTGAGAAAAGCTTAATATTGAGATAAAGTTGTGCTTTGGAATGAGCAATTTCAATTTTAAAAACGTTTTGACCAAAATAGAGTAAAAACCTAGCAATCAAACAGTGATCACATGGTAATATGCATTTATACCAAATCTCCCATTAGCCATACCAGAAGCAAAAAAACCGTTTAAAAAAAAAAAAATTTTTGCAATTACCTAATAACTAAATGAACGAGTTTCGAACTAGAACTTTTTTTAGTACCAATGGATCATATGCCAAAAAATAAAAATAACATAAAAGGTTAAGTTGAAAATAAAATCCAAAATTTTTGAAAACTAAAAAATCGAAACAATCAACTGGGAGAAATAAAAATCATACGTGGTAGACAAAAGCTGATAGAAACTCACAAATAAATTGGGACCAAAAAATACAATAGATTGTGCGTACGGAACCACTAACGCCCAGAAAACCATGGCGCGTATGACTATAAGATATAACCCATCAGGGCTTCCAGACTTCTAAAAATAAAGAGATTTCAACATATCTGAAAGAAATTATTTATGGTAAAAATGAAATTACTTAGAACTAATACCACAAAAACAAAGAGTTTGGCTACTTCTAACTAAAATTGATAATAATGACTGGATTTCGACAGAATTTCAACATTTCCAGTACTAAAATGAGAAATATTTGATATCATTGTTACAAAAAAACAAACAAACACTTGAAAATAAATTAAGTTTGGTGAAAACAAAACTCTTGGTGCATAAAGTCTATAAACGACGTCAAAATTAGCCTCTGAAAGAATTTTGTCAAAAACTAAATGCTGATATTACCACATCCTAGCTGGTTTTTTAAATTTTTAAAAACCAGAATCGTGCTGAAAAACGTCTCATTTGCGATAAAAGTATGAAAATTGGTACAAAGGCGCATTACAGTATGCAGATCAAAATAATTTAATTTAATTTTGAAAAAGCAGGTGAAGAAAAAAAATTTGGTCAACAGCTGCCATTTTGAATTATGATGTAATTTGTAAAAAGGAAAATTATTATTGTTAGTATTATTATTATTATGTTTTTTGTTGTGTAAAATGACTTCAAATTGAATATTTTATTGATATTATACAATTTTTTGACAGTTTTGGTCAATATTTAAGATATGATGTCACAAATAAGCAAAATAACTCATAACTTTGTAAGGGAATGAGGTATAACCTGAAATTTTTACCAGAATTAGATATTGGTGATATAAAACTTTGGTAAAAAAATCAAAGATATCGGTTCTTCGTGGGGGTCTGGTTTTTTTATTTTATTTTTTTTTAAAGAATTTCGACCCAGAAATCCAACATTTTTATTAATTTTGTTAAATTTTTAAAAAAACTCTAGAATCAAATCTTACAAAACTAAAAAACAGAATGAAAAAAATATTATATAGATCAAGTTATATTCATTCAAAAGGGTTGCAAATAACTATTTAAAACCTTTCAAACATGACGTCCGGCACAAGCTGAAATCTATCGAACATATGCAATATCTATCAGACAGAAATTCCAAAAAATTTTCCTAGAATTACACAAAAAAATATAATGGAATTTTGCATTCTTATTTAATTAACTGCAAGCCCTCTCATTAAAGAAAGAAGTGTTTGTTTGTAGCTTAAAGTGAAACTCTTCCTTTCATTGAACAGTTATGTAATAGTTCTATGGTTTGATAATTCTATTTTAATTCCGAGAAATGAGCAGTAATTTTAAGTAAAGGAGATGGAAAGAAAAACGATAAAATTTAAAAAAAACCTGCAGATGATAGCTAATTATTCAAGATAGTTTAAAACCTACTTTATCTGAGACATAAAATATGAAACTTACTTTGACAATTTATGTCTGGGAGAAATAAAGACGAAAAAAAAAAAATACCAGCCTTGCAAAAAAAATACTATTTTTAAAAATAGACATTACTGCAAAACGAATAAACAATTTATTTTGTCTTCAATGTTTCTTAGCAACTACAAAGTTCACTTCAATTTGATCTAATTCATTTTTATTCATGAACTACCAGTCTTATCAAAACCTCAAAAATTGCAATATAACCGCTTTGTTATTTGAATGTATAATTTAAAAACAATTCGTTTAAACTGCAATACCTAAAATGTTAGTTGGGATAGCAACTGTCGGATTGTTAATAAAAGTTAATAAAAATAAATAAACAAACTATTTTCTTATAATAAGCTTATTTAGAAAGATATGTTTGATAGATCAACTTATACTTCCACACCATATTGTTTTTTTTTTTCTTTTTATTTATAAGGCTTTTATTTTTTAAATTTTAAAATTTTATATTTCACTTGCTCTTTTAAATAGGCTTTAAACTCTCTGAATATTTAGCTTTCTTTTAATTGCATAAAATCCTTATAAATCAGAAAAAAAAAAAAACACAATGGCGTGGAAGTGTAAGTTGATCTAACATGATATCTTTAAAATCATTACAAAATAATTGTTTAATTTTCTTTTTTTAGTTAAATCGCTTTTATTAATAACAAGCCCACAGTTGCATAAATCAAAATAACGAAGTGATTATTTCACAATTTTTGAGATTTTCACAAGACTGGTAGATCATGAATGATTAATGAGTTAGGTTAAATTGAAGTAAAAAAAAACTTACAGTTACTAAGAATAAATTGTTTATTCATTTTGCAGTAGCGTCTATTTTTAAAAATGCAGGTATTGTTTCTGCAAAGATAGTATTTTTTTTGTCTTGTTTTCACGTCTTTATTTCTCCTAGACACAATGTCCAAGAGAAAACAATTTGAAATCAAAAATTAAAAAAAAAAAACAAATCTCAATCGTTCTTTCGTTTTACACCTATACAATGAATATAATCATGTCAAGTTTCATCGCAAACCGGTATAAGGAACACCTTAAATTAGCTGGTCAATATTATATTAAATCTCTATGATGGAGAGTATACACATATGTTAAAACCAGGAAACAAGCACTTCAAATCAATAACCAAAACAACACGTTTCAGGTTGTTAATAAAAAATGGGAGTTTATATTATTATTACATCTCATATCTCATATTTATTTGTTTTAAAAAGATTTTTTTAAATATTGATTTATAGGGTACGGTATTAATGTTTAATCCCGCTATATTTTGTGTGTTTAATACGTTGGTTATTACTTTTTTAGAAGCAAAATGAGAAAAAAACACAAAATATAACATCTCTCTCCATCAAGATCAATAAATGTAGGACGAATCCAGAAGATCGACTGGCAAAAATTTCTTATATGCCAGAAAAACAAAAATAGTGTTCAATGAATACAAAATCAAATGTTACCCCTGAGGAAACATATAACGAATAAAACACTTTAAAGCAGAAAATGCAATGCCAATTGATGTAAATGTTAATGCGTTGGAAGTTGGAAATGAGTTAGGAATGGCTCTGTACATTCATTAAGCGAAACATAAATATTGCAAGCTTCCAGTCAGTCAGACAAAGCTAGAAAACATTTTATTGATAAGATCAACAACTTCATTGACATCTGATGAAGCTGAAAATGGTGAATCTATATATGTCATTGGAATAGCATTTTCTGAGATATCGTATACTGAAGAGACCTCAGTAGCAACCCAACATGTTATTCCTGTATATAAAGTTTAAGAATTTTTTTAAAAAATGTACCCTCAAGGACTTAACAAACTTAGCATAGCACAAACCATAAATATTCATAGTAAAAACTAAGAAATCGAATTTTAGAGCAATTTGAGGATTTAAGTGAGTATCGTGAAGGGAGAGATGTCCTATTAGCATTCAAAACAGATATCAGTGAAGCACTAAAATCAGCATCAAGCATTGAATATGATGACGAAGGATTAATGTTAGCAGAGGCTGCCAGGATCTTGAGAAGTGACATCTTCTCAGTGATCATGAAGGATTTAATGTTTCGTTCAATATAGATTGCCAGGAAGAATTTTTACCTCCTCCTGCGAAAGCTCTAATTTCAATTGTCAAATGGGGCAAAGATATCAAAGAAAAAAAAACCCGTATTTTGAAAAAGCCAAGTTAACCATCGGACAACTCCTTATATTTAATACAACAATTTGAACACGAGTCCTCATCTTTGTATCATTTGAAATTATGCAAACTACCAATATCTATTTACTTTGATCAGTTGATACACTCAAAAACTCGCCCAAATCAATATTATAAAGAAATTGTGTCACCTTGGAATTACAATATCACCAACTCGTCTTTTAGATATTTCAACTGCGATGGGAAATACAGCAATCAAATATTTTGATAAAGAAAGATTGTTATGTCCTTTGAACATACAAAAATTTTTATATACAACAGCTGCAGTAGACAATATAGATGTAAATCCAAGTTCTGTAACAGCAATGTCAACACTGCATGGTACAACAGGACCTCTAAACCAACATAAAAAAGGGGAAACAGTTGGAGATATCCTTTACACGTCCACCAAATTGTCAACAGAAAAGACACTTAAGAGCCTACCACTAACATACACTGAAATTCAATCAACCTACTTACTTACCTAACATTGTCCCAATGGCATTATCTGCTCATATTCCACCAACCCCAACAATATGCGTTAAATTTCAGGAGTGTCAGAACGAAGACAAAATGTAAGTGGCTGCATGTTTTTCTATCTTATAAAAGTATTGAAAGCGATCAAACTCGACTATTACAGAACCATTTGAATAAAACATAAAGGAAAATAGTTTTTCGTCAAACACAAACAACGTTTAGTAATTAACTCTGGATGAAGATAAATCAAAAGCTTGTTTATTATTCCATGCCTTCACTCGCAGTGACCAGACTTCATTGATGATACAGTGCAGCAAAAAGAATGCTTGCAACACACGACTGAAACTTTTTATAAACTCAGGGAAACTCCATGTACAACAAGACAAGAAAATCGTGCGTAAAAGGTACATCAATTGAATGGATACCACCAACTCAAGCTCCACATTTACTTACAACACATCAAGCATTCAGCCTATACTGCTGGTTATGTGTGGAGAAAATCATTAGAACCGTGTCTTGTGCTTCCTTCTATGAAAGAATGGGCGGGAAAGAAGCGATTGACAAAATATTAAAGCCAATTTGGTCAGCATTACCAGAGTTGTCATTAGTAATACCTTACTTAATAAAATGTGAATGTGATCCAGAAATGCGCTGTGCTGTGCTGGAAGTTGCAAATGCTACAAAGTCGAACCGCCACAAAATTGTGTAAATGTAAAGGCCATTGTGAAAGAGAGTGAATGAGATTGTGATTGTGAGAGTAGGGCAATAGATATTCTTAAAACAAATATGCAATAGTAGTAAGTTATATTTACTTTTTGTTCCTTGTTTAAGAATATATTTTAATAAGGACTAACAGATTTGTTACAAATGAGGTAACATTTTGTTTTAATTTCAAAAATAAAAATTGATTTTAAAGAAATATCTTGAAAAATATTTGACCCGGAAAATTCTGGTCTGTAAATTACTTTTTCATCAGTATCTTGAGAATTACTCGTGGAAAACATACAAAATTTTAAAGAAACGTTTATTTTGTGTGCTTCCTAAAAAGTTATGTTATATTTTACAGACCAGAATGTAACAATGGGATCTGGTCTGTAAAATTTACAAATATCACACGATTTACCAAAAACTATTTTATCTCAGTTTCTATTTGTTATCAAGTCTTACTATCAATATGTGAAAGATAAATTATATAGACAACATTATTTATGTCAGTTTTTATGATTTTTGATTTCTCAATAATCTGGTCTGTAAAATACACACTTAACATGATTTTTTTTGGCACCCACTATCCTATATTTTGTTAATAAATTTTCATGCTTTCAGCAGAATCTGCATAATTTTTCACCATCCTGGTGTGTTATTATATATACTACTACATTACTATGATAGAATATGCCATAATTCATTTCAAAACATATTTTAAAATTAAACTTTTTTTTATTAAATGTATATTGTATAAATATATTTTAAAAATAAAAAATTTATTTTACCATGGTGAAACAAAAAGCAAACTTCCATTGATGACCTTGTAATGACCAACCTTGTAATTAAACATAATTGAACACAATTTTAGAGAAAGGTCCACGAAAAGAAACAAGGCCAGTCATCGACCATCTCGATTTTTTGAGATAGATTTTTTTTACGAGTCACCTATATTTTTTTGCTGCTTTCTGAATTTTTATTTAGGTATCCAGCAAGATAAGTAACAAATATATACCTAATTTCAGTCTCTTCAAACTCACTTTCTTTTAGGTATTTCTCCCTAGCTTCCATGCGACGAACGAGATCCTACAAAGATAGGATATAAATTATCAGAATGAAACAATATGGCGAACAGTTCACATGTACTGTTCTACTTTAATTATAATTCAAGTGAAATTAATAATTTTACTTATCACATTTATCTTTTAACAAATTTGTCCTTGAAATATTTATTATTCCAGGATATCTTGATAAATTTTTTACACGCCCTAATACAAACAACAATGGAAACTTTAACAGAAGTTTTAATTTTATAATAAACAAAATTTATGTGTGAGAGAGAAAATGTTATAGTTAACGTGGGAACCAACAAACTGCAGAGACAATATTTCCAGAAGGGCCCACATGGCAAGTCTTGGAGTACTTAGAACACCCATTCATGCCTATGAAATTCGCTCAACCAAACAACCCGACCAAATTGAGCTAGCGTTGCATTATACAATGAGTTTTGGTCAAAAACTCAGAAATAACATGGAAAGTAAACTTCCGCCAGAGGTGGGAATCGAACTTGTGAACTTTTGTTCCGTAGTCAAACGTCCTACCACTGTGCCAACTCCGCATGTGGGGGAATAAGAGGGAATACAATCTCATGAGGTAAAAAACGAAATCTTGCTAAGCGGTGAGGGTGAATCCCAAGACTGCACCTATCTGATGTTTATACATAGCCTTATCTTTGTTACACTAGGGGATATTATTCTCAAAGGTAGACAGAATAAACTAACAAACTTAATGGTAGATCGACAAACATCGTACGCCAGTAACATAGAACAGGTGTACAGTCGTACGCCCTGAGTACGCCTGAAATTTTATATGTTTTTTGTTTATTTTTTATGTTTCAAGGGGAGAAATGAATGAACAAATTGTTGTTTAATGTTATAATTGTTTCATTACATCCAACTATCGATTTTTGTTAGCAAAGCGTGACGTTTATCAGGGTTTGAATTATCAATTCGCTAATAACGAATCACTTTTAGATATTAGCAAATCAACATATAAAATTTATAGAAATAGCGAGTCAAGTTTTTTCAAGTTTTAATACATTATTTTTACTTTGTCAGTTAATTTTATTTTCTTTACATTGATAAAGTTTTTTCTTTGCCCAATTCATTAGTAGCTTAATGTTTACCTTCGTCTTCTTGGAACAGTTTGATAAATCTAATGTTCGAAAATTCTCCTTTTTTTAAATTATCTTTTTCAGAGATTATTTCATTATATATTCATACACAGGATACCCTTTTTGCTATTAATAACAGGACTTTCTTACTTCATTCTTAACAACAATTCACCAAATAAAATCCCATGATGTTTAAAACTTATCATAAGGAAACAATAAAATTTATGTTAGTAAATTTTTCTTTGTTCCAACTAATTGACTTTCAATTTATTGATATAACACACTTTATTCTTTTGTTCACACTTTATCCACACACTTTACTAGAAGCATCTTTTGTAGAATTAATTAATTCAGTGAATACTTTTTTTCTCATAAATACATCGTTTTTAATCTGCAGATTATTTTATATTTGTATTCTATCTGTCTCGTTACCTTGGATACACACTCAATATGCATAATCATAAGTTAAACTCACACTATTTAATTCTTAAGCGGTTAGGGTGTTATAATAATTATTTGATAGAGCTAAATGCTAATATTTTTTCATATTAATCACCCCCTTCCTTTTTATACTAGTGGTTTATAGAGAGAATGGTTGTTTGATATTATATAAAAATAAAGTGATTATAATGAGGTTTACGTGGTTTTAACGTTTTAACAGGACTGGTAGTTAATAAATAATTAGGTTAAATTGAAGTAAACGAAACTTTAGAAGTTGCTAAGAAACAAAGTTAGATCGCAGACAAAACAAATTGTTTATTCATTTTGTAACGATATTAGTTGTGCATAATACGGTAAACCACACAGCAACTACAATAAGTGTGTTCATCACAAAATTGTATATATATACAAGTTAGTAGAAAACATTCTTTTAATTTTTTTTGTGATGTACCATGGCCAGGTGTATGGGTCCCGTACGCCTTAATTGGTCACGGAGTATTTGGAGTCATGCACATATGGCCATACACCAGTCATGACAAGGCCTGTTTGCAGATGATTTTTAACCTGTAAGCGACTTCTAATGGACTGGAGACGAATTTTATTGAATTATCCGTAAAAAAATTTTTTGGATAAGTGTTTTGGCTGCTCAGACAGTTTCAAAACATTGGAAAATGGCTGACAAAAAAACGCATGGTTGCAACGGTTTTTTATATTTTTTCTCTTATATATTGTGATGAATTTAACTGCACTATTTAATGACAATCTAATTATTTATTATTCTCTAAGGAGTTTTGTAAATATATATAAACTCAATAATTTTTATGAGACAGTATAAACTCAAAGCATAACAATGAGTATTCTCTGATTTAAATAAAATCATAACATATATATGCCTGGAAAAATAGCATATCTCAATAACACACATTTATTTATAGTAGTAGAACCAGTATTAGTAGTAGTAGTGATATATTTACACAAAAGAAATTCTACAGTACACAAAAAAATTTACACAAACTGTAGTTAGTAAATTAGAAACAATGAATAAATTTTTAAAACTTTTCATAATGTAAAATATAAATTTCAATTAAGATACAGGAAATTCATAGAAAACCATTGTAGGTGTTATCATCGAGAAACGGCTTTAGGCCTGACTATGTTTTAAATTATGAACAGTTTTTTCACTGTAATATTATTATGCATGATTATAATGATTATTATGATACGCAACGAACATTTTTAAAAGAATATTTTTACATTACTAGAGGAAGAGATATACATTCTTAACTTTTTCTGAAACCGAGAGTAATATTAGTTTTCAACCCTCCGAATGCATCAGTTCTAATGAGTATTTTCTATTTCAGAAAGTTTGACAGCATTGATCCTTGAGGAACCCCACAGACAATATCGCAATATTCTTTTGAACTATGTTTTGAAACAAATTGCATTCTATTTTTAAGTAGCTTTTTATCCATCTGTTTGTAAGTAAGTAAGTATTTATTCACTATCAATAAAATATTACAAAATAAATGTTAAAAACATCGTTTAAAAAAAAAAATAATAATAAATAAAATTTTACTGCATACCACAATATTTTAAAAAACAGGTATTGATAGCAGGGATAAGCACAAGAAAAGCC
>JAUZNK010002224.1:0-11592 GCA_035046665.1 Euphysa ruthae
ACTTACTTTAGCTCGAACAGTATCGGCTATTTCTTTGGGTAAATTGCGAATGGAATCTTCGACTGCAGATATTACGGGGATTTTTGGAGTACAATAAGGAACAACAGAATAATCCTTGAAGTAATTCCTTGAATTACTTGAATCTAATAACCTCTCTCCATAAAAAACTTCACCGGACACGAATCAACCCTAGAAACTGTAATTTAATTGAAAATATTTTAACAAATCAAATGAACAGCTAAAACACTTCTGGAAACCTTACATGTACAATATCCAACCACTCCCACAGTTTCATATCTCCTGTTGACAACCGATCTACACAAGATAAACACAATAATTATGGTAGAAAACTTTTATTTTTATCATCTGAAGCCAATAATCTAAACCACTCATTTGACATCTTTAACTCTAAAATACTACTCTTAAGAAGCTTAACAAAAAGGAGCTAAAAAGTCTTGTAAAACCATGGAGAGTTATCCATGGTTTTACAATGGCATTCAAAAATTAATATCAATATCCAAACCTGACATCATGTTTAAAAGGTTCAACTATACTACAAAATAAAGCCTACCGATACACCTGCACCACGATTTTACGGTTTACCCAAAATTCATAAAAACAATACTCCTATTCGCTCAATAGTATCCTACGCCAGCACACTTCTTTACAACTTATCGAAATATGTCGCTAACATTCTATCAACATGCACCAAAGACTCCACTTGCCAATCGAAAAACTATAAAGAATTTTCGAAACTTATCCTTAATATCCAAATCGAAAATGACGAATGCATGGTTTCCTTTGACGTTACTTCTTTATATACGAACGTTCCCATAAACGATACAATTGTTATTATTCAAGATCTTCTCGAAAATGACAATTCTCTTAAACAAAAAACTCCGATTTCGCCTGCCGATTTACTTGACGTTATCAAATTCCTTCTAACAAAAAGATGGTTTAAATTCGACAACAAATTTCTTTCTCAGACCAATGGCGTGGCAATGGGTGGTCCTACGTCTTCCGTCGTAGCCGAAATTTATATGCAATCTCACGAATCGCTTTCACTTATTAAAACATCACACCGACCAAAAATATGGAAACGCTTTGTAGATGACGTGTTCGTTATTATCAAACGCATTTTTGTTTCAAGCTTTCTTCGAGATACTAAACAACATGCATCAACAGATTAAATTCACTATCTAACACGAAAATAATAACAGTCTTGCCTTCCTAGATACAACTGTTTTATTTTTTAATGTGGTGCTCTCTTAGCAAGAGCAGTGCCAAGTCACATTATTACAGTTTTGTTGATCCACATTATAACTTGTTAACCTTTTACTAAAATCAGGAAAAGACTCATCCTCATAAAAAGCACGCTTTGCAATCGCATCTAACATTCTTTGTAACTATTCCTTCTATGGTGTTGACCTGACAGATTATGCAAAGAGAGAAATCAATGCCACACAGTGTCGGCGTATAATGGTGGATCCATCAACCCTTAGAAATCAAATCAAAATTTTAGGTAATACAACATAATTTGTTAGACCTGGAAGATGATAAAATGGGATTGCTTTTTGTTGGTTTATTTTACATCCAAGTGGCTTCATGAGAAGCCCTATTTTAGAGAAAATAAACCACTCATTTGACATCTTTAACTCTAAAATGCTACTCTTAAGAAACTTAACAAAAAAGAGCTAAAAAGTCTTGTAAAACCATGGAAAGTTATCCATGGTTTTACAATGGCATTCAAAAGTTAATATCAATATCCAAACCTGACATCATGTTTAAAAGGTTCAGGCTTCTTCGGAATCCTAGGGATGTTCAGTTTAAACTATATAAGTCTTATAGGAACAGGATAACAGGCCTAATTTGTAAAAATAAGTAAAAAGAACTAAATGAATGTTTTTTTACAGATAACAGGAATAACATGAAGAAGGTTTGTTAGGATTAAAGGGTATCATAAACATAAAATATTGCACAGTTTCCTTCTTTCCTCCCTTGACTGTATCCGCAATGCTAAGAATATTGTCAATAACGAGCCTATATATATATATATATATATATATGAGCAAATCAACTTCAGTGTGTTTAGATTAATGCTGGTGAAACATCTCTTTTCTTTCAGTTTAAAAAGAACTTTTAGTTCTAATCTTTTTATCTGATCATAGTTGTACTGAGTTTAGTTTTATTTTAGTTTTACGGCATTAAAAGCAATGATTCAACATTTTTTATTTATGTCTTAAGTTTATTGTTGTTATTAACATTTATCAAACTTCAATATTTAGGTGCTTGATGACAAAAATGTAAAGAGAGGTTTCGAGCTTCTAACTATCAATCAACCACACGTGTCAAACCATTTATTTGTACAATGCCAATGAGATTACATGATGGATGGAATCAAATTCAGGTATGAGCAACTTTTTAGAGGACCGATCTGAAATGGCAACTTGTTTTGAAAACTTGTTTTGTTGATGGTAAACCTGTGGTATTTATAGTTAGATATTTATAGTTAGATATTTATAGTTAGATATTTATAGTTAGATATTTATAGTTAGATATTTTTATTTAAAGTAGGTGTATTTTCTAATTATATGTATAAACTAATTTATTACAACTTGATATATGAATTGATATACTTTGGGAATGTTTTTGAAAATTTTCGACAAGGTATTGACTTGACTGTATCTGTTTACAGATGAGCATTCTCATGAAACTGACAAAAAAAAATTAGGCCTAATTAGTCAATAAATGGTTAAAATGTGATGGTAATGAATTAAGGATCTTTCATTATTATACCTTCAATCTTTTAAAAAATTAATGAAACTTTTCGAATGTTTACAAGAATTTTGAACATTAAACACACCTGAAGAATTCAAAAATTAATTTTTTTTTTTACAACTTTTGGTTTTTAGAGATAAAATCTTGGTTTTTAGTATAAAAATCCATTACTTTTGTATGGTATTGAATGCAATTAAATATGGTAAATATAAAAAGAGTAACTAACTGAATGTGTATTATTTGAAAATCGATATATTGCTCATTAGATTTTTATGAATGCGGAAAGATAGATTTAGTCGTTCAGAGTGTAAGATTAATGATGTATTAGCACTCAATACAATTAATGAAGTTTGACTAGTTTTTCACTACCACTTTTTAAAATGAAAAAAAAGGTTGCATTGTTTTAATGTGAGATTTTATTGAATTTATTATTTAGTTGATCTGTCGGACTTTACGCGGAGAGCTTATGGTACAAATTATATCGAAGCATTGCGTGTACAGATATCTAATATTTTTTAAATAAAAATTACTTGCTACACCCTTTGATGTTTGTAAACAATGTGAATTTTTAAATTTTAGTTTATTCAGCATTGAGGTGATAAGAGGGGATAGATATTTCAAATTATAGAAAGCTAACAAAACTTCCTGTGACTGGTGGTTCTGTTTCATTTTTTATGTTACTATTTATATTTATATGACTATTTATATTTTTATTTATAGAACTATTTATATTTTTATGTATATTGATCTGAAAATATTTCCATTAAATCTTTAATTGCTAATTATGTTTGCATAGTTTTTAGAAATATATATATCATTAAAATAGATTTCAAAATTTATTTTAATTTATGTTATTATTATTAAGTTTTTCTTAATTTTCAACAGTTCTATCCCTTATTTGCTAAATAGAAATAAATTTTCTTTCAATGGTATATAAATTTCTTTCTGATTTGGTTTTAATCAATTGGAACAATTATTTATACATAAAAAAAAAAAAAAATTATTTTATGGTATATCGCATATATTGAAATAAAATTTAATTAAAGACATTTCAATTTAAAATGAGTTTAAATTTAACTTACAGCAAACATATCATATTTTAGTTTCTCGATTGAATTAATCTCTATCAAATATTATTAATAAAGAAATAGGGAGGCGAGACAAAATACTAAAAAAAAAAAATTTTTATTTATTGTCCTTTAATATGAATGTTTTGCAGTAAAGCCGCTAATAACCTTGTAAATTTAACTCAAAAACGTGTTCTTTGTGTTGTATTGGATGGTTCATTAAAACGCTTTGACCTGACTCTATACTAAATCGATAGTTATTCATCTAAGTAACCTTTAACTCCATATGATTGAGGTGTTTAAATCTTTGAACTCTGTTAACCCTATATTTATGACCGAAATTTTCAACCCAGAAAGTCACAGCGTAAAAATTCAGATGAGAATGTGTTCTCAGCCCTCCATAAGTATCACTTACAATTAGATAGCTAAACTTAAATTCAATTCATTTAAGTGCGATATTAGTTTGTAAAAATTACCAAGAAATGTGAAAACCAGGGAAACACTTGCTAAGCTCTAATCAATTTATTTTGAATGCAAGATGTGCAATCATTATGGGTTAACATGGGTTAATAACTTTCACATTAATGTTTCAATTAATTAATGTCCTAATTAACTATTTCTTTAAGAGCTTTAATGATACGACTATAATATTATATCCATGCCGATTGTCGTATCAGACGTGTTTACTTTCCCGACAGGTTATATTCTAAAGATGAACTCCCAGCTGAGTTCAAACCATACCTACCAGTTACAAATAAAGCACAAACGCCAGCAAAGGTAAACTACATGTAATAATATTTAAGACTTCTAACATCATGGTTTTCAACCTTGATTATATTGAAAAGTTGATTTAAATTTCAAGGGATATCAATTACAGAGATATAAGAATAAGATCCTAATTAGCTTAAAGTTGGAAGCTTGCTTTGGAATTAATCCTGTGCGTTCATCACAAAATGTTCTTTATATGAACTGATAAACTAACTGCTTTATTATCATAGCCTTAATTTGAAGAAAGTTATTGTGAAAAAACTTTGTTTACTTGTTCATAAAATTACAGTGAATTTTTTTTCCGAAATTTTTAACAAAATTGATTTGACAGGAGGTTGTGGAGAAATTTTGAAATTGGCTTTATTTTGGTAACAATCAAAAACATGGCTAATATCTTTTTTGATGATTTATGCAAAATTAACAAAGATGGTACCAACCATAGTGGAGTGAAATGAATGAAGTATTTTCCAACAGTCACATAGAGACCAACTTAAACCACTTGGTATACTTTGATTCTCTATGTTCAGAATGTTTGCAACAAAAGCAGCGAGACCTCTGTTCTGACTTTCGAAATAATTCTCGTAAAAAGCAAAATTTATATTGAGATATTAATCTGCTAAATTGAGTTTTTACAGAGATTTTTTCCCTTGATTCTTAAGTTTAATATTAGACGTGTAAGGGTTGCCGTTATTCGTGAAATAATAACTATGATTACTTTTGAAGTAGAAACAGAACTTCGACGTAAATCGTTGAATTTATAGAAATGTATTTGATTTAATTTTTTCTCTTTCATTTACCAACTCGTAATAGGTTGAAAACATGGATTTGAATGGGATTTGTATATGCTTCCCGTGAATATCTAAAAATGTACACATTTTTTAAAAGTAAAAATTGTTTTTCTATGTTTGAAGGATCCTGCCGACATATATTATACGCTGTCCTATTTTAGTTTTTTTTAACGACGTAATCTTTTATTGTATGCATATCAGACACAGATTAATTAATGCATGTGCTAAAAAAATTGAATAAGGGTATATGACGTTTTATTCTTTTCAAAGTAAATTTTTTGTTAGTTCTTCTTTAGAATATATTCTTTAAAAACTATAAAATTTTACTGGAATTTAATTTCTCAATTGATGAGAATAAAAAATTGGCCCTAATTTCTTTGATATTATTTTTTGATGGTATCTTTGATACCACTCTCATTTTATTCTTTTTCCTCAAACTACTATGGCGATAAATTGTATAATGTAACTGTAAAACTTTGTAAATAATAGTTATTGTAAGCAACCTTGTTTTTATTTATTTTTTCCTTCATTCTAATTTCCTGTTTGTAAATGAAAACTTGTTAATCTAATGTTATTTAATTAATTGATTTATTAACCAGATCTCTCCTAAGCAATAAAACGATTTCTTAAAAAAACATTTTTTGACCCCAGTGTCTGAAAGTCAGATGTTGACCCAAAAATCGTAGTGAAACATGCAAGAGTGCGTTTCTTGCAAAACAAAGCACTGCGAATGAGATGCAAACAAAGAAAAAAAAGTGAACGCAAGGAAGAGACCCAACCTTTGGCAAAAAATGGGATGCTATCAACCATTTGAAAAGCTTAATGTCAACCAGAGTCCTCTTTCTTCTGTAGCTTTTGGTAAGAAAACTTATGAGTACATTGTTAAAGGTAAAAGTTATTCACATAATACATAGATCAGTTGGTCTGGAGCAGGACTGCAAAAACTCCAGTACTTCTTAAGAAAGTAAGTATTTATTCTGCCACAAGCAAATAAAAATGTCACGAAAATTACAAGACAATAGACAACAAAGATAAACATTAAAATAAAAAAACAAATGATGTCAAGGATAGGCACAAAAATTGTCTGTCACAACAATATTTCCATTGTGGTCCTGTTATACATCACACAAAAACTTAGAGAGATTGATTCAGCCGAAGCATAGTAAAAAAAAAAAAGTTTTTTTACAGAGTTTTAGTCTATATTTATTAGATCTGCAAACTATATCCAGAGAGCTAAAAAAGGTTTCCTTGATCTATTTCCTAAAGGTGATATTTCTACCAGATTGATTACAACCTAAGTTAGCTATATGTTCTGAGGTCAGTGGAAGCGGATCTCAAGATAAAAGCACAGCCTGACACAGTGATATTTAAGTTTACTTCCAATTCAACGCTTGGCTGGACCATAATGTCTAACTTTTGGTGTGATGAAGCACTCCTACCGATTGTTCAAGAGCAAGGTTTTAATAAATTTTTCCTATTACTAGACAACTTAAAAGGACAAGTGTAGGATGACTTCAAAGACGCTGGTGTTAAAGGGTTGCTTTGATATGGTTTACCTGATGTCACTTATCTATGGCAACCAGTGGTTACAGTGTATACTGCCGCTCTTAAAGCACTCACGACCATGGAACACAGGAAGAGGCTAGATTGTGACAATCGTTCAGACCGATGGTTTGGTGATGAAGAACCCTATACTGCAAAAGAACGACAAATTCTAATTTCACAATTAGAAAAGCGTGTAATGTGTTAATGCCCAATATGGTAAGAAACGAGTTAAATGCTGAACTATGGATGGTTGCCCATAATTATGGACAGAGCTCATAAGAGGCGCTAAGAACGATTAACAGTAACTTTGCTTTAGATCTTAATAAAATGTTAACTATTGACAGCAGCTAGAATGTGTACACAAGACATTTGCAGTTGTTGATGACCGAAATTTATAAAACTACTACAAGATATCTTCTCTTTGAATTGTGCACCCTATAACCTTAGAAGTACCTTTGTAATAAATCTTCCTCCCGCTCTTTCTACGACCTATGGAAGAAACTCATTTCAGCTTAAAGGTGAGAGAGAATGAGATGAGAATGTTATATTTAACGTGGGGAGCCAACAAATTGCCGAGACAATATTTGCAGATGGGCCTACTTGGCGGGTCTTGGAGTACTTAGAACGCCCATTTGCGTCTACGAAATTCGCTCAACCAAACAACCCGACCAATTTGAGCTAGCGTTGCATTACGCAATGAATTTTGCTCATAAACTCAGAGATAACATGGAATTAAATTTCTGCCAGAGGTGGGAGTCGAACTCGTAACCTTTCGCTCCGGAGTCAAACGTCCTACCACTGTGACATTTCCGCTAGTCGTATTTAGAACACAAAAATTGTAAAAAATATTTCTCACTTTGTAAATTTTTAAACGTCGAGTTAAAGAGTGGAAAGGTGAAAATGTTCGTTTTTTTCCATGAGAGTTTTTGTTGGATTGTATCAGTATTCACGGATATTTAATAACTATTTTATGTAATTACATCTCATCCAACGGTAAATCAAGTCAGATGGCTTGATTTGCTTTTCAAGCCCGAAGACCTTGATAATTACACTGTGCATTCGCCCTTAATAATAATAAAAAAAGGGTGATTTCATTTTTCTTCTTCGTAGGAGTCGTATGCCGGATTAGGGAATATTTATGTTTATCATAAACATGAAAGTTTTTTCAAAAGCTGTTTATCTTAAGAGAGATATACCCAATTTCATGGGTGTTCTCATAGCTGTGAAGAGTTATATTTTTCAAATATTGTTTTTTTACCCTATGCTCGCTTTAAAATCTTTTATGCCATTGGAATTGTTCTTGCGAAAACATCGAAATTTGCAGCTGGAGCTCATTTGGCAACAAAGCAAAAAATTCTCTATAGTAAATAATGGTCTTTTTTTTTTTTTGTTTGCTGACTCCGCAGATTTTTGAGCCTTAACTCCCGCCTATTTTTGCATACTTTTTCTCACCTACTCATTTCTTTATTAATAATATTTGAACAGTAGAGAAAAATTCAATGAAGACAAAAAGATATATCTTTGTTGTTAGTTACCAAATCAAAATTAATTTCAAAATTGTTCACAAAAAATTTTGTTAAATGTTTAACAAGACTCATTAACATTCCATTCAAATGTAATCATCAAATATTGTTTTTATATTCAATATCGTGTTTTTACAAAGGCAGGTGTTTCATACTGAAAGTTAAATTCATGTTAAATTAAAATATTTTTTAAATTTAAATAATTTTTGAGCAAAAAAAATGCCATAAAATCTTTTTTTTTTTTTTTTTTTTTCATAAACTTCTTCCAATAGATTAAAACCAAATAAAAAGCAATTTCAATACTGTCGAAAGAAAATTTTTTCTATTTAGCTACAGCTTTATTGTATATTAATCACTGCTAGCGTAATAAAAATTGTTGTTTGTTGAATATACCATTTGTAATTTTGGTTTGTCAAAAAGCTTGCGATGCTTTCGCAAACCTTTATATATTGATTAATGCATGATTTTTGTGTACCTATTCGAGCTATACTCTTTCGAAACTTCATCATAAATTCATTTTTTAAAGGCGGCTTTCGTCACAAAACAAAATAAAATAAAGATGATATTGAGCCTCATATGATATAAGGTATAGTTTCTAAAAATATATCTTAAGGGCGAACATCCATCAAAAAAATATAATGCTTTCTGTTTAATATTGGAAAGATTTTTATTAAAAGCATAGTCATATGACTATGTTGAAAGACATTAAAGGATTGATATATTCGAAAATCTTTGCCGCCAAAGATTCTGAAAGAAAGTGAAATGGTATAGGCACGAAACTGTGCAAAAACACACCTGATATGATAATATATAAAATGATTGGAAAAAAAACTTTTGAAAATTGTTTTATTTTCTCTGTAGGCACTTCGAATTTCTAGCATTAAATGACCTTTTTGTTGAGCTAAAGAAACCGCGATATTTCAAAATTAAAATTTTGTTTCACCCATTTTGTGCAACCTTATATGGTAATAAAGAGCTAAAAATTTTATGATAAAAGCTTTAGCGGATCAAGAGATATTCTTGGTGCCGCCAAATTTTTATTGAGAAAGACGCAAAAAAAGAAAACAAAAAACAGAGTTTTTCAAAGCAGATTTTTGTTAAGAAAACAGCGTTTTATTTAACAAAGCTATATAAAAAACAAAAAAGCAACTAATAATCAGCAATAGATACAACATGAAGCTCATTAAAAACCACCAGATTCGTATAGTTTCCTTTCGTTTTCCTCAATTTTATGTTGTTTTTAGAAGCATTTACCGAGCAATTTTTTCCATTGAATTATATTTTTTGATCGAAATACAATTTATAATTAAACTACATCTTTGTGTTGTGTAATGCCGAGGTATAACGTCTAACCTTTCATAGATAAGTATACTAGCTTTTCTTTCGGTATTGAAATTGGCAATTGTGACATAGGTAACCAGTTTTAATTGAGCCAATGAGACAAATTTGGACTTAGGCACTCGCTCACAGATCATTACGTTAAAGCTTTCATTTTAACTTTGATTCTTCATTTTTGTTTTCCTCAGTACTAAATATAGTTGCTATGGTTTAGCAACTATATCAAGATGTAAAGCAAGTACAGGATTATAATGTTATAAGGATTATAAGGGTAGCTCCCCCTTAAAAACAGTAAATTGCTTATAAAAGTCACCCACGCAAACCTAATATAAAGAAAGTTAGTAGAGTAGTTAAATTTATCATAGGGATGCAAGTTGGTTAAGAACATCGAAAACAGAATTTAGGGACTGAGACTTAATTACCCGCTACCCGAAAATGTTAATTTTTAGAAAGGGAGAAATTTTTTGTAACAAAACTTTCTTTGGAATTTTTTATTTTAACTGACTTTTTTGAATGAAGACTTACGCATATGGCAAAAAAATTTAAAATTTGCCTCGATTTCCCACCTGCCAGACTATTTTAATTATAAAAAGGTATGCAATTTTCAAAACACGACTTACTACTAAAGGATAGCGATTTTTCTATGAAACTTTGTAAAGTTTGTTAAGCGGTAGTTCATACGCTTTACATGTGATAAACCTCCTGTTCGAGCCCTGCCGTAGGTAGTCATCTTTTAATAAGTTCGACCTTCGATGATCTACCGCCATTATGTAAATAAGTAAATAATAAAATAATAACGTTTTATTTCCTTATAAATGTTTTTGTACAGTCTAGTGTTCTAAACACTTTTCAATAAGATTCTGAGTTAGAACATCATGAATTTGAAGATTCTGAGTTAGAACATCATGAATTTGAAGAGGCTCAGACATTTTTCATATTTCAATACTAATAAATTATCAGATTCATTTTATTATCCGAAATTGGTATGCCAAAGAAACTGTTATCCCGTCTACGACTTGAAAACTTGCCTAAATGACTTAAGAAATAGATAAAAAATTACGAACATGTGCTGACCTTCTTGCAAATGATAAACTTTTGGCAAAATTGAGCGAAGGTGATTTAGTCGCTGTCAAGACACCATGTCATAAGCAATGGCTCGCACATTTGTACAATAAATTGCGTTCGTTACAGGGATCAACCTGTAAAGTGTAAAGTGTAAAGAAAATTTTATGTACATGATATCTTTCTTGGAGAAATAACAGATTACATTTTCCAATGCTATGAAGAAAACAACTCTGTATCAATATTTCGTCTAGCCGTTTAGTATTCCGTCTAGTTTATTTTATTATGAAACCAAATGGAGAGCTATAACGAGGATACAAGCAAACTCAAAAAAACAAAATTAAAAAAAAAAGTTTGTAAGAATTGGCTTCAGTTCCTTCGTACCGATCAAAACAAAACTGACCTGTTTAAATACTTGGAATTGAATTTTAGTGGAGGAAATTGTAATAATTATTCCCCGAACAGTATAAAATTTTGAGAGATTTTTCGGGGCATCAATAGAAGTTAGAATCAGACAGAGGCAAGAATTTTTCTTCGCAAAGTCTATATTCATATTAGCTTGGTTCATCAAAACAAATTATTATTTTTAAAGCTGAAAGCTAGTGCTAAACTTGTATTCTACAAACATTCCAGCTATAAAAATGGGTAAAACTTGTAGAGTCAAACAAAGATCAAAAGTATTAAGAAAAAGGAGATGATTCCATGGAAGAAGACCTCAAGATG
>JAUZNK010002225.1:0-11592 GCA_035046665.1 Euphysa ruthae
AATTTTCTCATAAATAAATAAATAAATACGTTTATCGTCAAAAGTGAAGTTTTTTATTAAGTTATTATTAATTAAAACGTATTAGTGATGACACTTAAAGAATTAAAATGATTGTAAAATAAAAAAATTATTCAGCTACGTTAAATAATAAAGAGCTTCATTTCTTTACAATGTCTTCATCTTTTTTCAAAAGGTTTTGCTGAAAATTTTCTTCCTTATCTGTTCAATTATTTGCTTCCATATTAATTCCCGCTTTGCGGTACTGTACCCGACTATGCCCAAACATAATGGTTTTGCGGTACTGGACCCGACTATGCCCAAAAATAATGGTTCTGCGGTACTGGACCCGACTATGTCCAAACATAATGGTTTTAGGCTTATAATGAAAATTATAATTTTCTTTTTTTTTGAAAACTTTTGAATTTTTTGGTAAGTCCGCTATTTTTAAAACTTCAACAGGACTCTTTCCAGGTAACAGGTCTCTGTCAGGTTACAAGCCTTTTTCGATGTCCAGGTACTTGTAAAGTTTCATCTATAAATCATCTCTTTCAGTTTTTCTCGATAAATTGTGTTTCAATTCTGTTAAATTTTTATCGGGCTCTAAAATATGTCAACTTTTTTTCGGTTTTTCTTAAGAAATTTTCTTCTAATATTGCCAAAATTTTTGATGATTTTAAAAACAATTATTTCAGAGTTTTAAGCCGTCCGTTTTGAAAATTTTATCTGGTTCCTACTCAGGAATGGTAAAAAACGAAAATTTGTCTAAAATTGAAACTTTTCAATTTTGCTGAAGAGATCATAATTCAGTTTTTTTGAAACTTGGTTTGATGCAAGAAAATAATAACATTTTTCACTTTTTAGTATGACAGACAGGCAAGTGTTTAGAAATTTTTTAATATGACAAATAAACAGGTGTTTAGAAATTTTTTATGTATTTCATTGAGCTTATATAAAATTTTCTTCTTAAAATGACATTATTGATTTTTTTCTAGAAATTATGTATTCTATCTATCGGTGTTTCCTACGATGTTAGAAAATATCAGTGGCATCTGTCAGTAGAAAAATCAAGCCCTTTTAGCAATTACTCAACAGATTCAAATCATGTCTTTAGTTACTTGCTACCCATTAACTAGACTTTGCCTATTAAAGGTTTTAATAAAAGCAATCAAATGTTGGTGGAAAATGCAAATATTATCAACCTGCTGATAAGTTTTTCTATTCATAAACTGTTTAATTTACATCAGCTAGCACATACTCTGTTTTCAGACATTTTATTTTATAGGTGTTATTTTATAGGTGTTATTTTATAGGTGTTATTTTATAGGTGTTATTTTATAGGTGTTATTTTGTTGAAAATATGCTTTGATTTATGTTATAAATGTGCATTTATAATTTTTGTAGAGATTTCTACGTTTTCATAAATTCCACAGTCAGGAAGTCCACTAAATTCGAGAGTCAGGAAGTCCACTAAGTCACTAAAGCGCTTGTTTTCAAGTTTGCACCATAAGCAATTTCTTTCATAAAGGATATAAAATATAGTTGCTTACAATTTCGTGTCGTTGGTAATTTCAGAAGTTTTAACCAAGAATTGGTACGTATGCTACTGCATTTTCCACTATAAATACATTATTTTGGATGTTTTTGTCTTTTTGTATTGCAGAAAAAAATGTTTTGTGGATTTGCTAGGGATTGTCTGTTAATAGTGCCAGGTCCATGATGTATGCAATATGCCCAAAAAGTATTTCCAACCACGAAAAAGTATTTCCAACCACGAAAAAGTAATTCTAATCACGAAAAAGTGATTCAGATTTATTGAAAATAAGTAATAGAGCATGAAAATTTAAAAGAAATTGTTATGCACCCTCTGAAAGAATTTATTTCATTGTTCTACTAGATTTCCAATATAGTAATATGATAAACAACATTTAACATTTTGACAATGGTTCATAGCTCACAGGTTAATGCATTAAATATTCACGCTTACCCTACCTCCGCCCCATCACCTATCCCACACTCGCATCCCTAAGAAAGTTACTTTTGTATACATAAATTTCATATTTGTAAGTTTCGTTGATTATATTTAACTATACCTTCAATGTCTGAAGCTCTGAACTTTTCTTTTCAAGAGATGATTTTAAAAAGTTTGCCTCGTTTTCATTCGTTTTAAGCTTTATTATTTCGTCATCCTTCTTTTGAAGTTGGCTTTCCAAATGATCAACTTTAGTGCGAAGCACTTCATTTTCTTTTGAATGCTATGGAATATCAATGCAATATTTATTTCTTCCAAAGAAGGAATTTAGAACAAATTCACGAAAATAGTTTAAATTAATAAATTAAATATAAGCTACGTTCAACATACCTTACAGAGAGTAAAAAACTCTGCTGTTACACTTCTGTTTTTTTTAAAAAGTATCATTTGAAATTGCCTAATTTAGAAATTTTTTATGATATTCACTCCGCTGCACTAGAAATTGGCAAATGGAAGGAAGAATTAGGAAAATGAGGGATAAATATGAAGAGGCTTTAGAGTATTCAAAGAATGGAAACAATATTCAAATACCAACGGCCATCATCAGCAAGGAATTCAAAAAATTTTTATAATTTTTCCAATAATTTAGATATTGTTTAATAAAGAAAAGGAAAAATAAATGTCCTCACCTTTTCCAAATTTTCCGATTTCTTTTTTAATTCTTCAATTTCTTCTTTTTTCTTCAAAACAATATTTCTCAACTCCATGGCTTCGCGTTTGTAAGATTTTTCACAAAACTCCTTTTCTTCGGCTGTTTCCTAAAAGAAACGCGAACGATTGATTAATAAATAGCCTTTAAAACTTAGTCAAACAGAGTGAAATAAATAAGTTAAGGAAGATAATACCGATTTGAGAACTCATAGTTTTTAAATTAACCTTCTAACAGCACCAAATTTCTAACAGTACCAAATTTAAAGAAAAGTTATACCATGACTGCAGCTTTTAAAATTTTACTCTTTTAAATGACGTTAAATGGTAGATAGAAACTTTAATTAGATTTTTTTTGACAAAATTAGAGAAAATTCAGAAAAATCAACTCCTTTTATGGTATTTTTAGTCAGGCCAAAAATAAAAAAGTCTTTTCTATCTAATGGTTAACAAAACATAAATATACTCATATATACGTCTCTATATACGTCTCTATATACGTCTCTATATACGTCTCTTTATACGTCTCTATATACGTCTCTATATACGTCTTCTTGTATCATTAAAACTTAATCAGTGCATAACAAAATGCCGAACATAAATTTTCATTTAACCGTCGAGCGCCATCTTTTTTTGTTTCTGTGAAAATCGAGATGAGAAAAACGTCCGAGATCAGGAAAATGTAATTCGTACCTTAATATAGCTACGCAGTCTTTTGATTTCATCTTGCGTAGCATGAAAGTTGTGTTCAAGAAAAGCAATTTTATCTAAACATTTTAAGAGATCTTCTCTTGCCCGATCGTGTTGGGTTTGATTCCACATACAATCCATGTTTACACGCTCTAAATAAAAAATTAAAAACGCTGACGTTGTAACTAAATGATTAATGATAACCACGTTTTGATTAACTCAGACTACTTGGAAAATATATTCTACATCTCATTGTTTTATCTTTTTTACAACAATTTTCATTAGGTATTACCTGAACAATTATATAGCTTACAATTATGGTGCAAAACTTTGAAAATAATTTTGAAACCATAGTTTAGACATATCTACCTGGTTGCTTCCATTTATGATCTTTAGAAGACAAAGTCGATGTTGATGTTTCTTGATCTATTTCGTGCAATTGCTGCACGACTTTTTCCCGAACATCTTTAGTGGAAAACTGTTCAACTTTTCTCTCTAGATCTTCACATCTTGCCATTATATCATTCATATCGCTTCGTTCACCCTGTATGAATATATATTTCAATAAGATAACTTGTAACTTGATTACTTTCTTCAAATACATAACTAATCCCATGTATTGAAGTGAAAAAAAACCAAAAACAAACCAAATGGGAAAATCAACTCTATTAAATTAAAAATTTCTTTAATGCAATGTTCCTGAAACCAAAACAACAACTTTAATGGTTGCTGCGAGGAAAAAGATAAGTTCAATTAATTTAGCAACTAGATTTATTGACGCCCATAAATGATAATATACACTAATAAACATAATTGGCACAGTGAAAGAATCTTCAAACATTTCACCAGATATATTTTCATTTCACAGTATTCTTTTATTTAGTTTAGAAAAGGTTCCAAGGTCAAATTTTAAAATACATTGACAGTCATTTGATCAGTTTCAAAAATATCAAGAAGCTCAATGAATCTAGATACTTATTATGGGTAATGAGTAGCTGTGTATCAAATCTTAATATTAGTGTGTGAAGGAAGATCAGGTAATAGGGAGCCATATTCAACAAGAAAATAGATGTTGAAGAAAACACTTCACCATATCGCTGAGCTTTATTTGAATATGATGTAAAATATCGCAAGGAAAAAGAACTCATTTATGTAAGAAATAGAAAAGTACAAACCTTTTCATTTTCTGCAGGAATTCTATAGTCGCGTAAACTCTGTTCAGGCTCCCTAATCCTTGGCAGTTCATTTATTTCATGTTGGTGGTCAGGGAGTAAGGTTGGTAAAATGTTCTTTATCTTATCAGACTGTTCAATAAGATTGCGTAATCTGTCCGAAAGATACTGTTCATTGAACGAAGATGAGCTTGAAGTTGAAATGCGCCCATCTTCAGATGATGATGCCGTCACAATGGGTTTAAATAAACTATTTTCATCGAGTTGCGGAACTTCCGGAAGTTTTTTAGGAGACTCGATAATTTTACTTGTGATATCATAGGGTTGCAGGTTTTCCTGTCGTAGATGTTCCTGGACCTAAAATTTGATTAATTTTTAAAATCACACACAATGGGATACAGTATTGATGTCTTCATATGTCTTTAGATATAAAATTATTAATTTCGTGAATTGATAAAAAGAAATCATTTATTTTGCGTCGTTTATATTTTCAAATATAACTTCGTGATTTATAGGTAAATTTATTTAACATTAATTCTGCGTCTTGAAAACTTGACGACGAACATCTAATTAATTGGTAAATCATTTGGAAGCGATCGCTTGGTGAAACGATTTTCAGAACAAGAAGGTTTCTGTGATTAACGTCCGCCCACCTAGCTAGGGCTAGATTTTTACCAAAATATATGCAACATCAAAGTTAAAAATGTGAGGCTTGTTCAAAATTGATCTTTAAAGATCCTTAAACGGCCTTAGTTTTCTGACCTTATTGGAAAGTTATTTAATATACTTTAGTTTTTAACTAATCATTTTTTTCAGGTATAAATATGTTTAGAAAAAGCTGTAGAATTTAGGATTTCAGACAGAATTCAAACACTAGTTTCACAAAAAAGATATTTAAAGCAATATGCGAAAAATTCCGCCATGGTAGAGTTAGTAAAGCACGTGTTTTATTTAATCGCGCATGTTCAACTGCAACTCTCAAATCGAGAGTTATTATTAACTCTTCACTTTATGTAACTTTCCATTTATTCAACCTGATATTAAACCCAAATTTTATTCCTAATTAAAATATCTGCTCATGTTTAATTTTGAGATTGGTCTACTATTTACGATTCATTGAAATATTATTTTGAACGCCCCACGCCCCATATTTTATTTATTTTTAAATGAAATTATGTTAATCATCACCTCTTGTAATAGCGCCCATAGCGATGAATTGTCAATTTTCAACTTTTGTATCATTTTTTTTTGATCACGTGTTATCTTAGATTTTTCATCAAGACGATTTTTTAATTGTCTTTTAGAAACACGAGACTGTTGAAACCACATTTCCATTTCTCCTCTATCGTTGTGCAATTCTGATTGAAGTTGAGCTAGTTCTTCGAGATACTTTTTTTTTCGTCTTCCGGCATTTTTTAAATATTTCTGCAATGATTCAACTTCTTGTAACAGTCTATCTATGTTTTTTGCAGCATCAATGCTGTATACTTCACATTGAGAACATAATTTTAATCTATCTTTTGATTGGTTTAACTCATAATATACTCGTTTCAGCACATCCTGACCTCTGTCAACATTTTCATAGGACTGTTTTAGCTTTGATGTAATATTGTGAATGTCTAATTTAGGTGCGGTTTTTTGTTTAGAATTTTGTAATATATGACTGCTTTCAAAAATACCTTCGTTTACTTTGTCTTCATCAAATGCGTTAATGTTCTGCCGAGATTGTTCGTTTATAACAAACTCGCCTTCTATATTCACATAGCCTTTTTCATTTAAAAGAAAATCGGTAAGGTTTCGTTGGCGATTTGTTTCGTTCTCTTCGTTAAATTGAACTCTTTTAGGAATGGTTCCTTGGCGTTCGTAGCTTTGAAAATCTTGATGGAAATCGCCGAGATAATCTCGTTCGCCCATTGAAATTTTGTACTTAATTTGATATTGAAGACAAAAAAAAGGAGAATGAAAACTTTCACTAACAAATTTCTTTGTTTGTTAAATGCATTTAAATATAAATATTTTCGTTTCCGCCATGTTTTAACTTTTTATTCGGTTCATAAACACTAATGCCTAACATGAGCATAAAAGCTTTCTAACTGTTTACTTCGATTGGTTTAATAAATATTCAATAACTTATTTGTTCCTGAATGCAAATTATTAAATCTGATTGGATATTGAATGCACAATATGAGATCCGATTGGTTTATAATTAATAAATCTATAGAACGGTTGGTTTGTTTCAGTTTTTATAAATGTTTGATTTAAGATAAAGAGTCTTTTGAAAGTAAAATATTATTTGAAAGCCACACATTATTTATCCAATCAAAACAAAAAACTTGGTCACATGCCTTTTACAGTTCAATTTTAATTATAAGTTTTTTCGAAATGAAGTATCAACGATTGCATTATTTTCATTCCAACGTGTTCTAAAAATGCTCTAAGCAAATTCATCCGTCACTCCAAACCTTATTTTAGATGCATACTTTTTTTTCTTCATAACAAAGCAAGTAAATGCCACAGTAGCCGAGCCGCTTATTTTTACAATTGATTAAAGTGAGAAATAATTTTTAGCGTCCTCTTAAAAAATCAGGAAAGTTTAAAGAACTAAACGTTTCTTAGCTTGTGTTTTGTATCGAGCTGTTACTATATTTTCCAATAAAAAACGGTCATGCTAAATTGAAATATTGATCTTAAATATAGACATAAATAAGATAAAACGTGACTTTATATAAAAGGACTTGTGCGTGTGATAACTTACCTAGCGTCAAAAAGCAAAAAAAAAAAAAAAAAAAAACGTTACGACTGCGAAAGGTTCAAAAACAAAGAATATTATATTCTTACGTCATAGTAGATAAAATACCATTTTCGTACGTTTTATTTAATAAAATATTATAATTGGAAAAAGGAATTTCATTGCAACGCAGTGTTATAATTCTATAAGAAAAACATTCTTCATAAATCCTAAAAAACACCTTTGTTACTCACATCTTAGTCTACGCTGTAAGTGAGAAATTTTTATGACAATCGTCAACTTTAGGAGAAACATTGTTCCATTTTCTTACACTGCGAAAAGGGGGAAAAAATTAATAGTACCTATTGATGAAAAAAAACGTATATGAAAAATGATGTTAGCCATTGTTATTAAAATCTGACCCAATTGCGTTATCGACATGAAATTTTGACATGATGCGCACCGGTTAATGGGGATTCTAGAAACATCAAAGTTGGATACTATAATCTAAAAAAAATCGTACTGACGACAACAAAATATATTTTTCAATTTTTAGAGTATTTACAGGGTTAAAGTACTTATAACTACTCTTTAAAACCAATACAAACATATCTCGGTAACTAACAAAGTGATGTAGGATATTTCTACAAGGTTTCAGCACTTAAGCCTCAGCAGTTATTGAGATATTGACTGTCAGTCTTTGTTAAAATTTCTTGAAAAAATGCGGTTTTTTACGTATTTTTCAGTACTTTTGATTGTTCATATCATTTTTTTTGTCAGCATAATATTCAAAGGTTTGGTCAGCATAATATTCAAAGGTTTGGTCAGCATAATATTCAAAGGTTTGGAAGGCATTAACTTCATGTCTTGAATAAAAAAAAACAACTTCTTTGTTATTTTTTGTCTCTTTTGCGCATTTTCATCATTTCAAAAACGTTTAAACTTCAACACTTTTAATGTTACGATCTTCTGAGGTTAAAAATTGTCATCTTCCCATTCAATGCCATCGTCTGAATCAACATGATTGTCGTTTTCTTCGCTTTCTTCCTCATTTCTATTCGGTCGTATGCGCAAAGGTCCATACAACCTATTTTTAATAAAAAACACTAACATTGATTTGTCGCACAATGTGATTTTTTACATGAACATGTGGTAAGCTTCTACTGGAACAGGGTTTTTCACCACCCACTTTATATCTAGTTGACCATCTATTTTTTTCCAGCTACATCCTTGGGGTCACTTGGAATATGAATGACATCAGTCGATTTCTTCCATTCTTTTACTTGGTAGTTACAATGCGTAATGTGTAGCTTTAATCCATCGCTTGTAGGAGCTAATATTTTTATTTCTGATATCTTCTTCTTTCTTACCATTAAATTATATCGACAATCATTGATACTGGTCTGTATTTTGAACCCATATAATTGACAGAGGAGTGCTTCTTAGAGAATAAAAATGAGAATGTTGTATTTAACATAGGGGATAAATAAATTGCCGAAACAATATTTCCATAAGGGCACGCGTGACGGGTCTTGGAGTATATAAAACGCCCATTTTTGCCTAAGAAACTCGCTCAACCAAACAACCCAACCAAATTGAACTAGCGTTGCATTACGCAATGACTTTTGCTCATAAACTCAGAGATAACATTGAAAATAAATTTCCGCCAAAGATGGGAGTCGAACTCGGGAACTTTCATTCTGTTGTTAAATGTGTCAGCGGTTTGAGTAACGTCTCCTCTCCCAGCAATCCCGCAACGACTAAAAACCTTTCATTCTTGCAAACATCTGTTGTAATGCACTCGTGGAGTTACAGCCAGAAAACATGGATTGCTGGTAAAGCCAACAAAATTTTACCAGTTAGGTCATTGAAAAAATCTTCTTATACTTTTTCTCGGATACCAGATCCCATTTGAAGATAGGTGTAAATATCTAAATGCAACTGAAAATATAAACTAAGTATAGCCACATCTGAGTCTACAATAATAATGTTGACTGCACGAAATCCAATGCCAGTAGCAAATTTTTTGCATAGAAAAATTTTTGTATCGACTTCTACTTGCTTGCTGACAAGTTCAGGCATATCAATGCAAGACAGCTTTTCTTGGTTTGATGATATGCAAATAGCTTGATCACTGATTGTAAAGTACAGCTCTTTGATGTCTAGTGGTTCACAATAGCGCTCATTTTTTGACCAATCTTTTAAATAAAGGAAAGTCAAGAAATTTTAGTTTGTTTTCAGCATTTTTCAAGAAATTTTTTCGGTACTGCTTGGTCTCTCCTCATAACCTTAACACGCAAAGACCAAATTCTCCAACTCGAGCTTTGGTGTCAAATTCAACAAATGAAGCACAAAAACTTTCAAATCTTTCATTGAGGTATTCAGGTTTTTTTTTCTTCTAGCGGCTTTGCAAATACATCTAATTCAACAAAATCCAGTGCTAAGTTTTCTTTATGTTGATACAACAACCATTTTTCAACCATCTCTAGTTTTGTACCTTGAGGAGCTTTTGTGATTCTAACTCCACGGTTTTAGTGGAGTTAGAATACCCTCTAGAATGCTCTCAGTAGAATTCGACCCTGTAAGGTCAACTTCAATAATCACATCATGCAATTCAGCTTAGGCAAATCGTTTTCCAATAATGGCAAAAAAAAATTCACATGCATGAAAACCGCCTATCCGAAGATTCACAACATCAGCCATATATGCATATATGGGTAGGTTGTGTCCTCGGTGATCTAAAAAAGGGAAGTGGAATACAAAAATTTCTTTGTTCACGAGATCTTATAAATAAAAACCAATGTCACGTCCGGGACGTTCCAAACGTGACACAACTTTGATCCGAAAGTGAGTGGTCAAAAATTGTAATAAACTTACAAAAAGGCACTAGATCTCCTTGCGTTTCTAATGTTGTTATTTTTGCTGTTATTGTCGTCTTTATTTTTGTTAAACTGTTACAATGACTTTGGATATGTATATCCTGAATAGCTGAGCATGTCCTTTCCATACTCTGTAGGTTACGTTGTCATCAAAGGAATCTAACAACATCAACGACTTTTAGTTACGTTAAGTGCAACCTACAATAAATTCGATAAAAGCAACAGCTCAGATGCAGACACAGCATTAATCAAACTATAGTCTGCCCCAGAGTGGGAGGTACTTTTCAACTGTAACATTTTGTTGTACAACCACCAATTACGTTTTGAAAACGTAATCTAAACTTCTTTAGATAACAAACATTCAAAAGTAGATTACGTATATATCTACGGTGAATGTTGATAAGTGTTACAAATGTGGGCATATTCATATTAACGTCTTTATCTAATATTTTTCATTGATCCTTCTTCAAAAGTTGAACTCATTTTTATACTAACTTGCATACATGTAGTTTTTTTTTTAAAACATTTTAAAGCTGCATTTACAAACACACACGTGTTCGAGTTCCATTTTACTTGAGATTGAATGGATTGTTTTTCTACCTCACTATCGGACTCAGAACACGTGCCGATAAATAGTCATCCTGCTACGACCTACGTCAATTACGTAATTTACGCACGGAAACAGGAAAAATAATAGAAAATTCATTTTTAAGTGAACAATATTACCAACATGGCTATGTCAGTCGTTTCTTACACAAAATTAATGTCATCGGATGTAAGGTAGCAGTATATAAACCGTCGTAGCCCTGAAATCATAAACTTCTTGAAATAGTTTGAGAGCGTAGGTTGGAACAGGAGCATTATACATTTACCTTCTTCCACTCTGAACAACTAAGAAAAGATAAATTCCATGTGTGTTTGTAATACTATTGGTCCATGAAATAAGGTAAATTCCATTTGTGTTTGTAATACTATTGGTCCATGAAATAAGGCAACGCCACCATTGTTTAATTATTCATTGTTGTCATTCAGATGATTGTCATGGTACATCATCATTCAATAAATGCAGCAAAAATATCTCTCACCGTTACCAGGTCCTTCATGAAATTCAGAATAGATGCTATCTGAGTTATCTGATGGGTTATCAATAAAATTTTTCTTTCTCTATCCGTTGGCGACAAAAACCGAGAAGAAGAAGCTATTTTCAAAAGTATCTGCCAAAAATTATCAAAATGTCAAATGTCATTTAACATTTTTGCAGCTAAAAAAGCAGATCCCTTGAATATAATTTATAGAGGCATATCCATTAAACAACATACCTCAGTAAAATACCTTGGATGCTTATTAGATCAAACCCTGAGTGGAAAGGCAATGGGTCACTATGTTTTAAATAAAACTAATTCCAAACTTAGATTTTTATATAGAAAACAATCTTTCTTAACACCA
>JAUZNK010002226.1:0-11591 GCA_035046665.1 Euphysa ruthae
AGCTTTATTCGGCATTTGTACACAGTTATTTAAATTATGGTAGCATAGCCTGGGCCAGCACTCATAAATCAAAACTACAAAATGTGTATCGTCATCAAAAACATGCTGTTCGTATGATCAATTATCAAAACCGGCCCACTCACTCAAAACCTCTGTTTAATGAAATGAAAATTCTAAATGTGTACGAACTTAACATCTTTCAAACTCTTACTTTTATGTTCAAATATAAACGCAACTTATCGCCAAAATTTTTTTTTTTAAATATACATTAAAACCACCAAACAAATATATTCTAAGGTGTCATTTATTAGTAGAGCCGTTGATGAATACAAAGTACAAAGAATTTTCTATATCAGTTCGTGGCCCTCATCTGTGGAATAAAATTGTTCTTAGTAGCCCTAATCTCTCTGAAATAAAAAAACTTTCTATTTTTAAGAAGAAATCAAAGACATAAATTTTTTCTTCTTGTGATTTTAAATCGTTCTTTTAAAATTTTTATGTATTGGTTAAGACAAAGCTGTGTTTATCCAATAGTCTCAAAAGCAAAGTCATGCAGTTTACCGGTTCTTGATGATAAGACCCTAGTGGTCTTCTACGAGGTTTTCCGTGCTTTGACTGAAGTTATACAATTTGGTAAATAAAAACAATTTTAAAAGAATATTTTTAGATATATCTTTATAAAAAATCATTTACGTTTTTATTCACACGGTCAATTTTTGTAGCAGAAAATATAAATAAATATTCTACCCAATCCAGAAAGTTATGGCTGGGAATTAAAAGGAGGTTCCCTAGGTCCTATTGTGAGGGACAACCTTCCTGCTCCTATTGCCTTAATCGAACTGAGAACGTGCAGCTGTTAAATGAGCAAAAGCCAATGTCGTCAGTGCTAGCCCGGAGCGTTGATGCTTTTGACCCTTCTGATGCATTTGGTACGTCAATGATATATTAGCAATGAAGATAAAGAAAAATTGAAAAGGAAAGTAAAGAACCTTGCCCAGACGTTTTTTTTCAGTTGAAAATAATAGCGCTCAAGCCTCTGGACTTCAGCCTTAGCAGATTACAGTAAGTTGTTGATGAGTGAGGTGATCCATTCCAGGAAGAAATTGATTGGCTTTAGAAGTAATGATTTGAAGTTCAGCCAGTTGTCTGTGTTGAACAAGAGAATGGAGTATCTCCAAATCAAGAAGAGAAAGATGGTTTAAAGAACAACCATGCATAAAAACATCGTAGTAAAGGACACCCATGCATGTTTTAAGAAAAGAAGATATTGTTTCAATGCAATGATATGAATGCTTTATTTTTTACTTTGTTCTGTATTGGTATACAAATTTTAATATCTGGAAATTTATCCTTTGGCTATTTTGTCTGGAATAACCATTTTCAAGCTGAGATTCTGGAAAAATACTATATTTTTTAATTCACTGTCTCTAAATTTATTTCTATAAGGTCTGTACCAACCCTGCCTAACAAGTCTCTTTTTAACAAAGTCTATAGTGAACCGACGCTTACTAACCAGGATCCAAATTACAATTTGAATAATTTAAAATCTATTTAAGAAAGCCTCTTCATTGCCTTGTTTAAGCGTCAAAACGTAGCCAGGACAAATATTACATAGCTCATGACATGTTTTTAAATTACAATTTAACTGTAATAAATCAAGAGATTCTTTTTTAAGTAGTTTCTGTAAGTTGTTCCAATATTTTGTCCAATTTTCATCTCTATTTTATGGATATGTGATTTCCATATTATGTCTTTTCATCTATATACACAACTTAAAATTTAACTGTTTCTCTGTCTACTTCACGGATTTATTACGTGTTAGACAGGATCAACAACCATCAATTACAAAATCGATAAATCATGATCTCATAGCAAACTTGACATACTGGTCGTGTAACTTGCTTCAACCAAGCCCTGAGTGGGTATCGAGTTGAATTTGATGACCGAACAGAGGTCGGTGTCAATTTAGGAAATGTAAACGATGTAGGTTTACTTTTATTTTGATTATATTAAACGGATTGTTATTTCTCTCTTTAAATTGTAGATTTTCATGTCTTGTTTTTACGTAAGTACATTTTCACCAAAAAAAGTTTGACACCTACAAACTGAACAATGAAGAATTGGTGAATTTCCCCTCTCAGACCTATAATAATGTTCTTAACAAAATTTATAACAAATTAATTCATGAAATTTCTGTCAACATTTCCATTTTACAGTTCATACTACTTCCACTATACTACTTTAAACTACTATTATACTACTTCTATTTCTGCAGTTTGGAACAATGTGAGAGAATTTTAAGTTTTATAGTGTCTCATAGTGCTTTTTTAGTTTAGTTTGTTCTGATTTGTTCAAACCCCATTTTAGCAAAGATTTTTTATTAACTGAAAAAAATTTCATGCCACCTGTAGCCTATCAGTTGATTGCCTATTCCTCGTGCTGTTCTTTTTTGTTTTATTTTTATTTTATTTATTTTTTTTTTTTTTGATTAATTAAATTATTTATTATACTTTAGTTATTTTTGACTCTTCATCCGTTTCATATTCGTTTTTATTAGCCTTTATGAAATATATATTCATTGGTGCACAGGCTGTACAACACGAAACCCTTTTTAAAACTTCAGAGCGACACCAAAGCAGTAAATTTTCAATCTGGCGATGAAAGAGTACCTCACCAGCAAGTTTAGGAATTTTCTTTTCGTATTTTATTTTGCTTCAAATAAATCTTTTTTTTTTGTACCTGGTTCAAATAACTTCCCAAATATACATCCAAATATTTGTTCAAATATCTTCCCAAATATGTGACTAAATAATAATTATTTTGGATAGAATGTTCTTGCAAATTTTTGTTGAAAGATAAAGTGTAGCTAAATGCAAAGCTTTGTTTAAAGTTGAAGTATACATAGTAAAGCAAATCTGCTTTAAAAGATGAAGTCTAATTGTAAACCTTCGTTGAAAGATAAAGTACACTTAAAAATCTTCATTGAAATATTAAGTGCAATTTAAAATATACTTTTTAACCTTCTTTGAATTATGGAGTGTAGTAGCAGATCTTCATTAAAATTTTGAAAATACATGCAACTCCTTCTTAAAAGATGAAGTATACTTACAAATCGTCGTTGAAAAGTGAAATGTAAAGTCATTATCTATTACAGAGTTAATTTCCTTACTCTCCATCTTTCTTGCTGTTTTTTTGACCAGTGTTAAGCAGAGAGGTAGGTTTACATGTGACGTGATAAAACAACCGAAAAATCAATGGCTTTATTTCCAGCTGGGCCATGATTTATGATAAAAAACACCCCAATGTACTACGGTTAAGCGCTAATCCTTAGTTGGTATGATGGAGTTTTGGGTTGTAATTATAGCTATAAGCCCATTTCTAAAACTATATAAACCAGCAATTAGGCAGTATGATCATAAGAGAACAGTCCTAAAAAGAATTTTTTAACAAGAATGGAAATCTTGCATAAGCAGATATAAGGGCTATAGATTAAGCTATTTACAGAAACAGGACAAGGCTGCTATCTTTGAGGTTTTTGGACCCTTAAATCCACAAACCACACTCGGTGTTATAGAAACAGTGTTTGTAAAATACGATCTCCATAATAATAGCGGGTTTTGTGTGCAGCCTAAACTGCAGGAAAGCTGTACCCATCTCGATATTTCTAGCCCCAACTTGTGTACTAAATTTGGATATCAGGTAAACTTTTTTGATTATTGCTCATTCTTATTATTAGACACAGAATTTCCAAAAATTTTTAATCCGTTATTTTCATTCAGAAATTGATAGATTTTCTACATGAATATCATCAACCATTTCATAAAATATAAACACCTAGTTTTGAATTTAGTCAAATTATACAAAATAGGAGGTGGAGAGTATAAGCGCAAAATAAGTAAGCGAATTTTAAAAAAAAAACATCAGACAGCAGTTAGTCTGATTAATCATAGATAAGAATTATATAACCGAAAAAATATATTCCTTCAAATTGCTTTACTTCCCATTGAAACATTAAAAAAAGTCGCATGTTCAAAACTTTTTACACATTTATTACTTGCTTAGTCTGTTGAGATATGAGTTCATATTTTACTATGCACTGAGGTAAAAGCGCTATCCAGTTGCATAGCAACTACAGCCCGTATGCCTTCTAGTGGCTGTTGATTATCTTTGTGCAGGGTTGACCCATGAGCTGAGACAGATTTTTAAATAGGTCTATAAAGAAACTCTTTTTTTTTCACAAAGATTTAACTTAAACTTAGGCTCTGTGCAATAAAATATATTATTTTGAGAGTGTAGTTTGAAATGAGCCATTTGCTTACAAGTACTAATAAACATTATCCTTTTTTTTTTAATGCGATTTATTTATGGTATATCAACGATTTAAAATAGCATATAAAAAAGTCTTGACTACGGCGTTGAGTAAACGAAACACATCCACTTTGCCACTGAATAAAATTGACTTCTTTTAGCTTAAGGTGAAGGTGAAGGTGCTTTCATCGATGAAATTTGATGATTTGATAATCAATTGATGTCATGATCTTTTGAAATAGGTCGAGGTTGACATTATTCATCGTTGCATTTTCCAGTACAGCAAAAACCACGCTTTCTCAAGTTATAACTTTAGCAAGCATAAAATCGAAGATTCTTTGGTAGGTAAGAATTCTCAATAGCTGATCATAATGATTTAAGAATAACGATGTTAAATATTTTCTGTGAAACATGTTTTGAAATATCCCATGACTATTTTGCTCTTTATGTGACGAGTAATGATTTTCCTACAAGTAAAAATCTAGCATGGGGTTAGCCACGATATTTGAATGCATTGTATTTTTCGTTTTCGTGTACTAGCAGCTCTGACAATATGCTGTTATTGCGAATTCATCTAAACTAGGTGGCTGGTCGGTCGCTCATACCACAGAATAAAAATCTATAAATGAATTGTAAAATGATTTTAATTTGTATTCAAGCAGTAGGGGTTGTATAAATTAGATGTTTTTTATTCAAATTCACCTCGAAATTGTATAACCTTATTATTAAAAAAACAAATTTTTCTTGTAAGACAGCAGTGCAAACAAAGCTAACTATCAAAATCTCTTTACTTGTTTACTTTTGACCCGTGTTCAACAGAAACTGCAACGAAATACAGAGCAAGTTATTTTGAGACTATGTGCTACCACGATTCGCCAATTAAATGAATGATTCATAGTTACAAGAGGTAAATGATAGTTCGAACTCATAACTAAGTTTTGCTTTGAATGTAAGCTGTGCGTACAAACTTGGAATGAAGTATAAGCAAAAAAATGAATATTAATAAACATCAGTGTATTGTTTTTAAACTCTCTTCTTTTTTACTTTTTCCTATATTTCAAGAAGTTATAGATACCCTCGTTATCAAGCTACAATTAAGTATTTTGTAAAAAAAATCGTTAAAATTGAAGTTTGAATGTGGGGTGGGAGGGGGGGAGGAGTTGGTTCTTCCTGTGACGAAGATGTAAAAAGAATGGTTTGCAAAAAGAAACGCCCAATTTGCTTCGTAAAGTAAATTTCGTAAAATTCAAATTACATTAAGAAACCTAAAAAAGAAAAACAAATTTACTGTCAACGAATAACGAATATTATACCCAAATGTTTCTACTCCACCCCGTTTACACGGGGAAATTAAAGCTCACAAGCCAGAAAAAAATTACCCGATTCGTGTTATTATTAGTACAGCTGCGACTCCAACGCATAAACTTATAAAATATTTAGTCGATCTTATTCAACCAACCTTAAACCTAAACAAAACGACACTTAAAAATTCTAAGCAATTTGTAGATATCGCGAAATCTTGGAGAATAGAGACTAAAGAAATACAAGTGTCATTTGACGTAGTCCATCTATATCCATCTATACCAGTTATTGAATTAATTGACGTTTTGTTGACACAATTAAAAAACAATCCAAATTTTCAGTTCGAATTAGCACTCAATGAAATAAAAACTTTGTTAGAACTATGCTTATCTACTTGTTACTTCTTATATGATAACAATACCAATCTATTTGAAAATTCTGGTCCTATCAGTCTTGTCTTAATGGTTGTCATGACAGAAAGTTTTTGATAATTTTATGAAGAGAAAGCGTCACTCGAAGCACGACAGCTCAACCCACCTGTCAATGTTAAGTCTTTTAAAAGATATGTTGGTGACTGCCACTCTCGTTTTGATAATCAACTAGATGCCGATCTTTTTTTCTAATAATAAATAATAAGCACAAAAATATTGTATATGCAGTCGAAAAAGAAGACGATTCAAAAAAGCATTAACTTTCTTGACTTATCTATTACTAACGAAAAGTCAGGTTTTTATAAATTTAAAATCTTACGAACAAATACAGTTGCAACTATACAAATAAAACCAAATTCGTGTTACGCCCCCAAAATAACAAACTAGGATTTTTACATCGAGCTTACACGTTTAGTACAGAGTTTTTACAAGAAGAATTACATTTCTAGTTAAACGTATTTGTTGAAAACGGAATAATTAATAGGAAAGCTAAAAGAAAACAAAACTACAACAACACTACAAATAACATCAATGCTCATCAGATAAACAATATTTCACTTCCCTGAATTCCGAACTTAGCACACACTTAAAAAAGATCATTAAAACAGCTGGTTATACACCCGTTTTCAAATCACCTTAAAATCTCACAGAAATCCTAACATCTAAAAACAAACCAAAGCTATCCAACAATCCTCACACAGGAATATACAAACTAAATTTTTCTTATGGTAGGTGTTACATCGGTGAAACAAAAGCAAAAACATCTACACGCATTTAACAACACCAAAAAAGTACCTTCGATTGAAATTGGGAGGTCAGGAATTGCGTTTCACTCAAACCCTTGCCACGGATCTTTCGACTGGAACAAAAACAGCACCTTAAAATTAGAACCCGATTATTTTAAAAGAAAAGCTAGAAAAGCATTCGATGTTCAAAGTAACACATGCTCTCCTAGAGATCGCGGTTTAAATCAGTGTGATGGGGATTATGTTACGTCGTCTTTTTGGAAATTATTCTTCTTACATCTTCGTCACAAGAAGAACCATAGTGAAGTTTGAAGACATTCTAATTTCAATTTTAACGATTTTTTATATCAAAAATATTAATTTCAGCTTGATAACAAGGGTATCTGTAACCCCTTGAAGTATGACAAAAAAAAAAAAAAAAAAGTTTAAAAATCACAAACAGATGTTGATTAATATTCATTAACGTTAAAGTACTTGAAAATGTCATCATTTAAAGAAGCAAAAAAATATTATATGACATCTTGTCAGCGAAAAACGAAGTACATACACATAAATATATACATATCTATTTTTGAACATAGTGCTTTTGTTTCTGTTAAAAACCAGGGAAGCAGACAGTCTCAACAAATGCAATGTCTCGATCGTTACAAAAAGGTGCGTTTAAAATTACTAAGAATTCCAGTAATTTAAAAATTCTTGCAAAAACGAAGGATTAGCAAATAATAGCATAGTAGACATGAAATATTCTACCCAAAGTAAGTAATAGTTTAGTAATTGCACACACACACACACACACACACAATGTTTTAACAATGTATATTTTTTACTTCAATGTTTTCACTCTTTTCTTAAGATTTATATTAGAGCTCGACAACAACCTTTAGAATTATTTATTTGAATTTTAATTTGAACACTTTTTATGCACAGACTAGAGAAGTTACATACATGTCTGTGATGCAAGATAAAAGTAATAAAAATCATGTTTAACTTAAGTGAAATATCGTTAAAGTCAACATAACTAGAAAAATAAAAAATATCATGTGAATACTTACTGTTTTTAATCGTTACCAAATAGTTCTGGTCTGTAGCCGATAAAAATAACTTCAAGCAAAACGCGAAGAACGAACACCACTAAACTCCAAACTATAAAGGAAAATTAGAATTAGAAATAGTATATATAATAATCTCAAGTAAAAATATATTTTCATGGATTTCGTTTCATCAGCGTTATCAAAACACCTATTTGAATAAAAAAAATTCGCTTCGTTTACCGATGACAACATATTATATCGTTTTAGGGTTAAAATTGGATTAATTTAAAATTTATTGTAAAAAGCTTACTTAGTTTTTATGAAAAAATTGGAATAACAGGAAACAATGCATAAATAAGAGACTTTAAATATGTTATGTTGAAACAGAGCAACAATGCAGATTATAATTATAAAATATTAAAACTAATGAGATGATGGCACCTTGGATAAAGGTTTATAACAGCAATGTTTGTAATTCAAAGTAACCGAAGGAAATTAATCTCAAAACTAAATCAACTCAACAAAGCAAAGGTAAAAAAACAAAACAGCTCGGTCACTTTTAATTTATTTCAAACAAATGAAAAGAGCTGAGTTCAAGGTTGTTATTCTTAACAGTGATTAAGGATATCATTCTAATGAAAAAGGCACTGGCTTTTTTCCAAATGTATTTTTTCCAACTTGTATTTTTGATAAAGGTTCTTCTTTAGCAGATCCCTCTGAGATCGCAAATACTTTTAACTCTTAATTTTCATCTATCGGTGAAGCCTTTCAATCAAAAATATATTCTTCTCATACAAGTATCACAAGATATTTGAAAAATTCTGACATTGACAGTTTTTTATTTCTCGTACTGTTAGTACTGAAGTCTATAATCTTATTGAAGGTTTGAAAAGCGGGAAAGCCTCAAGACTAAATAGTGTTCCAACTGATAACATCACAAAACATCTTCAGTTATACCTTTGTTTAAAAAGTGCTCTAAAGTAATTTGTGATAATTACAGACCAATATTGTTACTTTCTGACATTAGTAAACTCCTTGAAAAGTTAATGTTTTGACGTTTATACTTATTTTTTAACATTTACAATTGTATTTCAGAACTTTAATTTGGATTCCGAGCTAAACACTCAACTTCTTACGCCCTAGTAATCATTACTGTGAAAATTCGCGAAACTGTGGAGTCCATTTTGCATGTGGTATATTCATAGATTTACAAATGTCTTTGGAAATTTGAATATTATGGTGTCCGTGGTATTACTAATAGCTGGTCTTCTTCTTACTTGGATAATCGTAAACAGTTCGCAACTATAAACGGTTTTAATTAAATTCTCAAATATATTAATTATGGGGTTCCAGAGGGTTCTCTTCTCGGCCCTCTTTCACTTTTAATTTATATTTACGACTTGAGTTTTTCTATAAACAACTCTTTTGTTCATCACTTCGCTGATGACACAAATTTGTTATTCATAAATAAATCAATGAAAGTATCATGTAAAAAAATTAATTTTATTATTGGTTGGTTGAACTCAAATAGTGTATCACTCTATGTAACTATAACTATACGTTATATTTTTCACAGTCCCAGAAAGTCATTTGATTATAAAGTAAAGATTAAATGGTAAACGCCTTTATCCGCCATCGCATATTAAATATCTTGGAGTCTTACTTCATGAAAATTTGTCATGACAATGAACTTACTTAAAAAATCTAATTGCATGCTTTCAAAAATCCAACATTATTTTAACAAAAATGCAATTCGTTTTATTCATTTTTCAATATTTTCTTCTCATATTAGTTATTGAGTTCAGGTTTGTGGTCAAAGTGGAAGCTATCACTTGAATAAAATACTATCAGTCCTACGCTCGGCCTTGAGAACCATTAATTTCAAATATTTTCGTTCTGATGTTTCTTCTTTATTTCATACCTTAAGAACGCTGTCGTTTTCTAATCTTGTACGGATCTCTAAGTTATTGTGTGAGTTTGTTTTTTAAATCTAAATTTTCCAGTTTCTACTTCTCATTTCTTCATTCAAAGTCGTGATTTTCACTCTTATTACACTCGTGATATTCAAAATGGGAATCTAATTCTACTTGTTTTTAAAAGTGTAAAATTTGGAAAAATCTCTATAAAATATCAATGCACCTCTGAATGAAATAAATCAACAACTGAAATTAAAAACAGTTTCGTTGCAAAATATGGAGACTCTTTCCGTCAAACTCTTTCTTAGAATTAAATAGGATGTTAACTTATAAACTTATTTCTAAAATGATTTTCATTCTTTTTCATTTATAATTTAATTGACATCCAAGGCTTAACTGGCTTAAACTTTAACTTTATTTTAGTTTATCATAAATATTGAATTCATAAATTTGTCTCATTAAAACTGAAAATTTATTTTATAAAGTAATTTTTTTCGAGTTACACTCTTTCATCAGCTTAATGCTATACGAGGGTGTCCCTCCTAATAACCATTATATATATATATTTACTATTTTATAATGCTTTTTACTTCCTTTAATAATATAATTTAGTCATTGAGGAAAATATATAACATGTGTCTATCTATCTATCTATCTATCTAAGTCTAAATAAACTACATTGTAACCAAGGTATAGATTTTTTAGATTTTTGTTTTTTATACCAAGGCTGTTTTAAAATAAACGTTATGATCTATTATGATTATTTGTTTTAGAGTTTTTTAGATTTTAAAATTTTTTATTAAAGAGAATTGAAACTGATTGCTTACCCACTATTTTTGGACAAAAATGCTGAAAAGAGCTGTAGTGTAAGGTGGCTATTATTATCATCATTTAAGGGGGCACAGCCCTAAAAATTTTGAACAAATTATGATTTTTTTCAAATTTTTAAAAATACATTTTTCTAAAGTAAAAATTAAGGTAGATTTTGATTTCACATCCCATTTTTTATGAAAACAATGATAAATTACCCTAAAACGATTTTTCATGGAAGTAGCTTAAAAAAGCCCCCTACAGTCGTCTTTAGTAACGGTGGTTTCGTGTTGAAATAGTCTTAGTTCTCAAGCCATTTTTGGCTTCTTGTTACAGGGCGTAAAACTACGTGATCATTGCATCAAAATACCATTACAATGGTTGAAAAAATCTCATTCAGAGACTTTTTTATTACTTGATAAAATTGATCCAATGAATTGGAAGAAAAGGTAATTTTAACAGAAAATAAGCAAATTTAGCAAACAGAGACTCTGATGAAAACATTGTCAGAGTTTTAATAAGTCTGTATGTTTTAGTGCTATTTATCACCAGAAACGACCTAATATTTCAATTTTATTGAAAGTTATAAAACAACAAAAAACGTGGCAGAAGTGGTATCATTGATATTGAGGTAATGAGTAGATATTGCCAAAGTTGTGCAAATGCAAACAGATGGAAACAGTGTTATCCAGAGAAATATAACAAGTTGATTGCCAGTCACAAATGTAATAATAATCATCTTGAGGGTCCGCACCAGCGATGGAAATCTCTGGAGCAAGGAATATTTTATATTGCGGCATATGACGCACTGACTCATTCCAATAATGGCAACCAAGCTACTCTATTCATATATGATGCAATGAAAATGGAGAGAGGCTAGCTACTACACATTACTTGGTTGCCATGGTGAAAACAATTATCGTGTAAAAAATGTGAGCCAAAAAAATAGTCACTGTTACCGCACGCGTAGAAAATTGCTACAAGGGAAAAAAAAGTAAAGATGACAAAGCGAGTGAAATCGAGGGATTATTATATGGGACAGAAAGT
>JAUZNK010002227.1:0-11591 GCA_035046665.1 Euphysa ruthae
TATATATATCTTCAAGATGATCAAATTTATACAAACCCATTTTTTTTTTTCAATTTCTTTTATGTTTCACATGAAAAGTTTACAAACTTCACATTTATTTCTATTTTAAGGTCTGAAATAGGAAACTAGTATGGTAAAAATTGTAAAAGCTGTTACTGTTTTCAACAGTATATATATTATATACTATATAAATTCCTACCTATGAAATGTTCCTTCATCATTGCTATCAATATCTATGAGTTGGTGATGCTTTTAACATCAGCATCTTCCAGTGAATCAACCAGAATTATTTGTGACACATTGTTTTCAGTGTTTTGTTTCAGTAGTTTTATTAGTTGCAAGCTATCTGATAATGAAATTAGTCGGGCTCTTTTTAATTTCATCAAAGTTGTCTGCATTCATTGTTATTTATGTATATATATATTTTAGCAAGTGGATATCTATCACAACAGACATTTACACCAAATACCATTCTAGTAATAAAAGAAACCTGTCAAGAAATTCCCTTTGCAAGTTTTACGATTGGTGGAAGTGTTAACTCCAGTATTGTTTTAATGTTTAAAGATGTTGTCATTGATGGAGATATATCATCTGCTTATATTTTACTAGATAAAATTTTCACTTCTTCTCTCAATTTGTCGGTAGCCATACTTTGTGACAATGTAACTTGCTCAGATTTTGTTGATGGAATGAAACCGATGTATTTCAATTTGAGAAACGCAGTTGAATGGGAAATTATTGGTGCTGTATCTGTTAATATTAGCAGTTTATTTAAAAAAATAAATTATCAAGTGCTTGGAATTATATTGTCATGGGAAGATGGTGCTACTAGTATTAATGTAGAAGATTTATCTCTTGTTATCAATTATTATCCATATAATGGTAAATATTTGTTGACAGAATGTGTCTTATTGTGTGCAAATAGTGCAATTTTTTGAAATTTCTCCTAATGTCTTCTATTCATAAAACCTACAGTAGTTTTTGCATCTAGTTTGTTTGCCTTTAATGACCCGAATATGCCAAATATGGTGTGGCCAATTTATGCTTAAAAACATTTCATTGATTTTTTTTTTTTTTTTAATTTTTGTAAACTTTAAAAATTGTAAAGCACATTTTTTGATCCATTTGGTGGTTAGCTGTCAAAAAAAATTTTTTTTTGGTACTGGACCCTAATATGGCTTTTTTAAATGCCAAAATTTTGTTTTGAATATTTCTCACAAACTGTTTATTAAATTTTGTTATTGGTTATTGCTGTAAGAACCAATGCTACTAGTTGGCCCTAACTACTAACTCTCACTACTAACTACTGTTTCTAATTGCTACTGCTACTAGTTATCCATAGTTACTAGCTGCTTTAACTGTTAATGATTCAACTGCTACCGCTACATTTACTTTTGCACCGCCTCTGCTAATTAGTTGTAGTAAAAATTATTTTAAAATTTATCTTTAACACTTAGTAACTTTTACTTCATGTTAAATTTAAAAGCATTCATTATTTAAAAGAAGTTATTTGGTTGGATTTATCAAGAAGTGGAATGGATTAGACCTAAATTTGCAGAATAATTAATATTTGTTTGCTTTTTAAAACAGAGAGATTAAATCCAGTTATATTTTACTATTTGCACAAGTTTATACACTTATGCTATTATCTAGGCTTTGATTAGGCTTTTATCACTTAAGAAAAGTCATATTATTTTATAAACTTCTTGGTTAAGATGATTTCATCTTACTGTTTTGATGCTAGGTATTTTATTAAGCTACTTAACTCAATTTAAACATTTTTATACCCCTCTCTTTGGCTATGTTGCCATATATCACTCATCAATTTATCTTAAATTTTTTAGTTGAGATTAAGCAGCTCTGTAGATATTTTAGCAATATCACTCTTGTGCTTTAAGAGAACAATATAAATGATTTAAATTGTTAAAATAGAATATTTGATGTCAATAATTTTTTATAGGATTCTTTATACCTTCAAAAATTTTTTAAATTTTGTAATTTAAAAAAATATTTTATATAATGTTATTTTTCAATGATTGCTGTCAATCTAATCTAAAAAACAACTGAAAATATGCAGCCAAATCATGTGTCTTAAATATTTACATCCAGTTCGCTATTGAGTAGTTCAAATGAAAATCTTATTAGAATTTTAGGACTGAATTTGATTTTTGATAAAAAATAATTTGAAAAATTCCTGAAAAAAAAAATATATGAAGCAAAAACTAATGTTTAGCTTTTTTTTATTTAATTTGGCAATATTTATTCAACAATAAAATGAAAATTATTAAATAATTTAAAATTTAATTTAAAATTATTTAAAATTTAATTTAAAATTTTACATCTTTTATACCTATGATGTTAGTTTTTACTTGTCTCTCTTATTCCACTTGCAATTGTTTTGGAATAACAAGTTAAATTACAAAAGTCTTCTAATTTTAGATAAATACCTATTGTTCAATTATGAAGAAAGCTCTTCATCTGCTAAGATATTCACGACAACAGCTTTTCTTTTTGGAACGGAAAAGATATCTTTCCGTTATTTCATTAACAAGGAATGCCAAGCTGTGTTGTATGTGTGGTTGGTTGATGAAGACAATGAAATTCCAGCCAAACTCGCGTTTTTAACAGGTGCAGATTATGAAAATGGATGGAAAGATAAAGTGATTTTATTGGATGAACAATTTCGAGAGAGAGATTTTAAGGTAAATACCAATTTTTTCTTTTAAAAGTTCTGAAAGTAGTCAAAAGTAGTTCTTACTCGAAAGAAATTTTCTATAGCGTTAGAAAATTGTATTTTGAATTTTTTGAATTCCTCAAAAATTTTGTCAATGAATTTTTTCTCCTTGCATTGTGTTAAGACGCTGTAGAACAGCCTCAAAAAGAGAATTAGTTACAAAATTTTATGTAAATCTTCCAAGTTGGCATTTGAGAAGATACCCAATAAAATTTACCTTACAGCATGATATTTCAGGATATAACATAAATATAACAGAACATAAACATTGCAACATGGTATTTAAGGAGATACCAGATAAAGTAGCAGCAAAAAGAATTAGATAATGAAAAGCAAATTCATATAATCTGATAGGTAGCAAATGTGATAAAATTGAGACCAATATGTTGAAGTCTTTTTTTCAATTTGCTAACAAAACTAAAATTATTATTCTTTTGCAAAAAAATCTAGTAACAGTGTTTGAGAAGAAAAGTTAAAACTTGATGTTTTAACTTGTACTTAGAGCTCCCATTTGCGCTTATTGTTAAGAAAATCATTTGTCTCTCAAGGGGTCAAACCCGTACCTCTGTGATAGAAACCAAGACAACCGCTCAGCCAGACAACCATTCTAAGATAAAACGAAACATCTCTACCTCAAATTATTTTATCAACTATACAAGCAGTGTTTGCAATAAAAGTCAAGAATGTCATAAGTTTATAATTCTAGACTGAGCTATGACAGGATATTTTGATAAATACAACAAGAATTCTATCTATACTATGTAGAATATGTTTCCAAAAGTTTTTACTAGTCAAACTTAAAGTTATATCAGTCATTTATGGTGAACTTATACAGATCATAAAACTACCTTTGCTACTTAGTACTTTATGAAACTCAAAGTGAAAAAATCCTTACTGTCCTGACTACTTGCCTAATACAAACGATATATGATCAAAATATCAACAAATTTATATGCCTTTGGTAAATATTGATGGGTCTATGTTTGTTGCAGCATTAAATTATTCTTTGGGAGCTCTAAAAAATTGGTGTAAGGCACCAGGCATTGCAAGAACCAATGATGTGTTGCAGAATCGGATTAGACTTCATATGCTGTCCACTGCTGTTCACTAAAACATAGCTGCAAGAAGCTTCGTGAAAAGTAGTGTAACTACACTAAGTTCTGTTGTAAAGTAACTAATGTTACTCCGGAGTAAGAAAATCCTCAATGCATAAAAAGAGTGAGCATTCATTAAATAAACAGTGTGAAATTTCATATCACAATAAAGCAGAACCTACCAGCATCAAAAATTTAAATTATTATCAGGGGAATCAGCATGTATGGTAAGTGGAGTATTATTGCCGAGATTTTGAGTTGAGTTGAGTGTAAGAAAAAGTTTCGTTTGCAGTCTAATACACTTTCCTAGTAACGGGCCATTTGTTATGTTTTTATTGCGTAGTATTTTTAATTGTGTCAGTTTTTCTAAGTTTAGTTTATGAACTTTTTAAAATTTTTTGTAGGCTTATGTCTAAACAAAATTTATGTTAATAAAATCTATTTTGGCAAAAATTAAAGACATCCATCATTAATTAGGCTAAAAATAGAGTAAATTTTTGGGTTAAGTAAATCTTTCATATCAAAGTTAGACAATAACGTAGGTGAAAAATACAATAACTTTCAGTATAAGTAGTAGTTTGGGGGAACTATGTATTAGCTTGTGAAATATTAGATAATCATTTCAAAGCACTGCTTTCCTAAACCGTTCGTGGTTTGTGGTTTCAGTTTCTTTTTATGAAAGAGATTAATTCACATTCATATTTAAAATTACTCTATACATGGTGAATGCATTTCATATTTATTTGATATTTCCTTTTATTACAATATTGTTCTATAGTTTATTGCTCTATATAAATTTGCCCTTGCTAGGAAACAATACATATGAAACAGCTTTTGTTTTTAATAACCATTTAATAAGTTAAATAAATTAAAAATTTAGAGTTTCTATACTTGGTTATTTATTTTAAAACTGCATATTTATCTATCATGTGAAAACTGTTTAGGTAAAATTTTCCTTACAGCAATGGTCACCTGGGGCTATTGCTATCCATTCTGTATATGGTTATCGCACTAAACTTTCAGATGAAGAAAAATTAAAAGCATCTACAGATGTTGTCAAGTTTCCATACGATGGTTAGTTATATAATATTTTGTTTGTTAATAAAGGAATACAAGGCTTGTTGCAATTCCTTGTCTGGAAAATGGTTTAATTTAATTGGAAAATTTTCAAGCAGGTTTTTGCTTAACTCTTTCGATACTGAGCCTCTTAAAATTGCTCCCTCAGATACGATACATATAAACTGTTGCTATGGCTACAATTATTATTACACAATGTTACTGTAGAGAAATATAATATCAACATGAAATTAAGGCACACTCATGATGCACCAAGCCTGTATTATTTATATTTTGATGTTTAATTGAGCAGGTTCATTCTACGAATTAGTTTTTTAGTTGTAATTTCATTATTTCACTCTTATTTCTTGAATATTTATTAATGTGTAAACATGTTTAGGCTCAGAAATGTATAATAATAAAAGGCAAAGATGGGCTATTTACTTCTGGAGATCCTGTTGAAAGAGATTCACATAGAATTGAAGTTTAAAAAATAATTTCTGTGTTTGCCCATATCTGATGTGAATAATTTGAACCCATTAGTTTCTTTACTCTGAAATGATTCCATACCGTTGTAACTTTCCCTTTCTAGATGAGTAGGGTTTTTATTAAAGAAAGGTAATTTGAAGATTTTGAATTTGATAGTCAGTGTATTTTACGATTAAAAATTTAAAAAAATATTATTAAATAGGATATTGATAGTACACATATAATTGGGCAAAAACTAATGTAGGCAAGGACAGCTTCATGTGCATAAACAATTGGGCAAATGCCAATGTAGGCTAGGAGGTTTCATATACATAAATATTTGGGCAAAAGCAATTCTACCTGAGGATGACTTTGCATAGATGCATAATTGGTAATGTAAGTTTACACCCCCCATCTCCCCCACTGTCCGCATCTCTGAGGTGGTTTTTTTAAAAAAAAAATCTTGATAGTTTTTAATGTTAGCATGTACTAGTGTGGCTCAAAACTGGCTTTTTTTAATCTCTGCATTATCAAAACTTTTATATTTATTTCAAATTACAACTGCATATTTAAAAAAACTTTATGTACCATAGGTGTTTAAAAAAAAAGCCACAAGGGCTTATAATCGAAAATCGAAATCGATTTTGCACACCACAAGTATTTAACACGTATTTAAATAAGAAATCGATTACAATTAATGCCGTGGTTTACAGGAATTTGAACTTTCTGCTGGAAGGTGGACAGTTTATGTGGGCGAACATAGACTGGAATCTGGAAAGAGTTATCTCGCCCCTGTCTGCATCACACTGTGCCTGTCAGTAAATGGGGCATGTTGGTAAAAATATCATAATCAGGTGAACGGCCTCTCGAATAAATTTCCATTAAGAGAATAGGAATGCGTAATAGCATGTGATATTTATCAGTGTAATTCCCTTTGCTGGGGTTTAGGTCAGAGTCGGTGAAGTTTTACTTCTTTTTTGCGCTGCAGTGGTACGAATTACTTTATTGGTGCATGAGGAATAAAAGTCGTGCCAGACCAGACCGGTAATGTTGTCCATTGGGTAACATGCTCAATTTTTGGTAGATTGATTAGAATTTCTTTTGTCAAAGCATTCTAGTCTTCACCGGCGTTTGAGCGTCAACCCATTACCTGCTTGGGTAATTTTTGTCCTTGAGGCGGTTGAAGTCGTAGTGAACAAAACAATTTATGGATCGTTGTACTTTTCTGGTTCTAACATAGACCCTGGTTCGCCTGGCTGTTGGGGAAGCTCCTGTCAGGGTATAGCACTGGGGTATTGTCGACAAGTTGTGACTTAAATACAGAAGGCCAGAGAGGCTTCAAATTCCTTTATTTAACAGCTCCCGGGAAAGGCCAATCATGGATGTAAATTATAAATGCAGTAAGCTGGAGAGGCTTCAATAACCTTCTTTTAAAATCTTCCGTAGTAGGCTCATCAATGATGATTTTAACAAAATTTGCGACGGCCACATTCACTGCAAGAATTTGCTCAAGTTTTCATTCTTGAAGGTATCTTCATTCATAATGGGTATATACATTCAGATATACCCTAATAAGACCAGTCTCTAAATGAACGTTTGGACCAATTTACACAGGCAAAATCTCTAGTATTTACACCAACTCACATAAATATATGAAGTAAATTTGTTAATTCTAGCTTCGAGTATGAGCCTTAAAAATAATATTTAACATAAAGGTGTTTGTGTTAAATTAAAAAAAAAATTTGATTATTTAATTTGAAGAAAGTGTCAAGAGATGAAAAAATATTTCTTTATTAATCTAAGATCAAACTATAGATTTGCAAGATTTTCTAATTTTTTTTCTGATTTCTTGACACGGATTCATTACTACTTAAAATCTGCAGATATGCAATAGGAGTTGGAATTTTAAGTTGTTATCATTAAGATTTTCATATTCTGTAACTTTATTGTAGACCTGCCCAGCCGTGAAAATTTTTTGAAGCTGCTAGGCATCCCAGAACCTATTATTTTATTGCCTTTGTCTAAAAAGTCGTTCTCTGAAATAACCTGGAATCAACTAGAAGCAGGAAAAATATCATGGTCAGAAAACAAATTTGGCTTTCCGGAACATTCATTCAAATTTACCAAGAAGCCTACCATTACTGAAGAGCTCCAATATATGAGCAAGGGTTCTGTTACGGTCACAAAGTTCACTGTTGCAATCCATGTGTTACTGATGTCACACTCTGATTTATTCTTCACAATGGGAAATGCTTCAGATTATCTGAGCTTTGGAACAAATAATTTAAACACCTTAACCATATGGTAAGAATTATTCACTTGAGTTTTTTTTTCTATATACTTTTATTTCTTTTTAAATTTATATTAAACTAAAAAGGGTTAGTTTTCATTATTGTCATGGTTTATTTTAATTTTGGGTCTGAAGCTATTTTTAGCCATCTGAAATTATTTTTTAGCCATGTGGATGATGTAACAATTGCAAAGAGTTTGGTTATTTTTCTATCAAAAATGACCTTCATTTTAGAAATAAGCATTAAAAGTTCCTGGATTATAATCTTTTGTTTTTTATCATATAAATATCTGTAGAAAACTATCGTTTTTTTTAACATTGGGTCGCATTGATTCTGTTTTTCACTGAAATTGAATATCATTGTTATTTAAATTTTTCATGAAGTAAGATGTCTATAAAAGGCACATTTTTGAAAATTTTGCACATCACAACTGTTTGGGGTCCTATAAATTCATTCGTCCTTGTATGAGCCCATTAGATTTTCTCTCAGAATCTGTTTATTAGTTTTTTCTTGTTTTGTGTATGAAGTTGGATGTTATTAAGGGCTAGAAAGTAATGAAAAATTTTATAAAAATTCAACACAAAATTGGTCTACAAATTGAGCAGGATTTTTTTCATTCTTCTGTGAACCCGTTTTATTTAATTTTTCTAAGTTTTTGTATCAATAATCAGTGATAAGATATATTGGCAAAGCAGCAAAAAAGAACCAATTCTACTCTCTAAACAGAATAGCAATGTTCACAATGGTTTTTGAGGAGTGGAATAATGATATAAGGGAGAGTGGAGTTTGGAATGGCCATTTGTATGAGTTTTAACTGCTTTGAAGATCTTATGACCCACTTGACCCTAAAAGAACTTTCCTCAAAATGCTATGCTTCTTATGCTGTAACTTTGAATTATGTTAGAAAATATTAATTTTAATATATATATCATGTTGAGCTGCCAAGAAGTCATTTCCATAAATTCCCAATCTTTTTTTCTAATATATCAGGCATGCTGGCCATCATAAATTTTTTAGTTTGCTAAAAATGCCCTAAAAAGCCTGAAATTGATGTTTTTGATTTTTCTCAAAAATGTTAGGCTCCAATTATGTTGAAATTGTGGATCATATGAGGTAATATGATTTCTAATTCATTGGGCACGTCAGCCTTGTTGTAAATTTTTTCCAGAGGGCAAAATATGCCCAAGAAATTCCCAAGAATCAGCATTTAGATTTTTTTTTAAATTGATCTTCTAAATATTTGATTATGTTAGGAAATATTGTTTTTAATAAATAAGTATGTTTACCATCTTCTTTTCAAAAATCTTTTAAGTATTTATTCCTTTATTTGCTTTAATAACTTTAAATTTCAGAGCTCCAGTTAAATTTTGGTTATATCTATTATATCAGTTTGCTTTTCAGGACTTTTTCCAAATTTCATAATTTTTTGTCGAAAACCTAGTTGTTCAAATTTTCTCAAAATCTATTAAAATTTATCTGGAGAAATATCTGGAGAAATTATCTGTTGAAATTCTTTTTCTCCTGCAGCCAATCCAAATTTTGTAATCTTAACCATAAATTACCTTTTAAATTTCTGTAGTGCAATGTCATAATGCAATGTCTTAAAAATATATTATGATTTTTTTTATTAAAAAAGAAAATTACATAATTACGTAAATATCAACATATTTTATGTATTAATTTAAATGGGATCCTGTAGTTTTTCATCATAAAAATTATTTCGTTTTTAATAAAAATGGAATAATAGAAGCGGAAATTTTTTTTTCTTGTTTTACTTTTTAAATTTGTCTCTGTTACAAAGCATCAAATTTTGAAATTAAATGCTATGAATTTGGGTGGCAAACTCTAAGTGCCCCAATTCAGTAACCAACATGAAAGATTAAAATAGCCCTGTTGATATATTTGAAACTTATCCAAAATTTCACAAATAAATTAGAAACTGATTTAACTGGTTAAATTATTGCAATAATTAATATGTTAACAATTGCTATGTTAACACATTCTTCTCTAGGAACACCAAAGTTACTATGGTCACATTTGCCATCCTTCCAATGAATCAGTGGCTATTTATTGTGATTGTCTTTGATGGAAAATTTAATATCTATGTTGATCATGTAAGTCTCTTTTATTTCCAATATTTCATAAAAATTTTTATCATCTTCATCGTCATCATAATCATCATTGTTATCATCATCATTGTCATGACTGCATGACCCTGACAACCTTGAATTATGAAAAAAAAAATTTGGCAGACAACCTGGTAAATCCAGGGTTCAGGCTGTTCATCCGGGAATTTGTTAGATTTCATTTTTTGATTACTTTTTGATTAAATTAATGATTTTAGAAGGGCTTCAGCACAAGTCACAACGTTCCTAAAATGAAACTAATAAAATCACAAAAGTGAATCTGTCTACATTTGTGTGTCTATTAAATAGTTTTTCTCAAATCATTCCTTTTTGAATTATGGTTTAGCAATTTATTGCCATAAAAGAATAGTAGTATTTTTCAAGTGATATTTTAAGTGATCATAAAGGAAAGACATTACTTCCTTAATATTGGCAAATAACTTAAATTCTTTTTCCCTAGTAACAGATCTTTAAGCCTTTTTTGCTGGAGGTGCACATATTTATGTCTTTTAGCATTACCTAATATCTCATATCGTGTTTGTTTTCAGGTTTTAGCTGTGTGATCTGACATTTGTGCAGTTATTTTGATTTTTTTTTTTAATGAATTTAAGTGTTTTTTATCTAAATTTTTGTTATTTAATTGAGTTTGGGAATTTCTATGATAGCATTTTGTAGTAATGTTTTTTTTGTTGGTACTCATCAAATCACTTTTATAGTTACTGATCTAGTGTTAATTTTTTGTAAGAATATATATTTAGATATATATTTCATCTAACCCATGCTAGCATGGAAAATTGTACTGTTTAGGAAAATTGAAAATAAGAAGAAGAATGATAAATTCTTTTTATTTTGTTTGCAACGACCCCTCTTTTGGATTCCGAGTTATTTTGATAAAGGAGATAATAATTTCAAAACATGGGACAAGTTAAATATTTATTCTGGTTTTGTTTCGGGAGACAACCTGCTCCCGTCTTTAAGTAAAGTACAAATAAATGTATTGTGTAGATTTTCAGTAGTTGGTGATCTCTTTCTAAGAAAAATATTATTGTAGTTAAAAGAAATTTTAATTATTATATATTATTTAAATATTTATATTGGGACATTTTTTTTTCTATTTTCAATGTCATGCACGTTTAGATTGTATTGGTGCACCAATCAAATCCTTTGTTTTTATCTTATCTGTTATGCTGATTACTTTTATTCTAAAAGTTAGCTTAAATGCAGAGTAAAACCCTATTTTATACACTAATTCTTATGGTAATTTTGGTGAAAAAATAGTGGAACTACACCAGAAGATGATGCATCCCACTACTGTTTCACTTAGGGATAAGTTATGCTTGATTTTATGTAGTAAGTTAATGTTAAATCTATGATTTTAAATATAACCCAAGTATCTAGAATAAAAAATATCAGGTGTGATTAAGGTTTAAGACAAAAAGAAGGCCCAAATCTACCAAAGTAGTGATAAGAATTGCTATAAAATAAAGCAAGTCAAAATTTTATTTACTTATTGTTATTTTTATTGTTATATTATGCTTTGTATATTTTCTTTTTATTTCAGATTTTACAAAAAATTACAGAGGATACAACTAGCTCCAGTTATAAACCACCAACTGCAATTATTTCTTTTACCCTATCACCAGAGCCTAGCTTATATGTTAAAGGATTACGTTCTTGTTTTCAACTTTATAACATTATCTTGAATACCGACCAAATGAGAACTATAGAACTCTGCCCTAACATGAACAGTAGGTGTATATTTTTAAGTTTAAATGTTTATTAAACATTTAAATTATTTATCAAATATACATATACATACATA
>JAUZNK010002228.1:0-10133 GCA_035046665.1 Euphysa ruthae
TACATTATAACTACTGGTCTACAATCATGTACATATATTGTATATATAGGATATATACTGATCTACAATCATGTATATATATATATATATTGTACATATAGGATTTGTACCAATCTATAATCACATACATATATTGTACATATAGGATTTATACTGATCTACAATCACGTACATATATTATGCATATATGATATATACTGATCTACAATTACATCATTGTACAATATGGTATATACTGATCTACAATCACATACATATTTTGTACATATATGATATATTTTACTTAATATATAGCACATAATATATACATAAGTCCAATTCCCACTAAAATGTGTTTAATTAATATTTTAAATTGAGTCTGGATTTTAATTTCTGCTTATTTCTTTATTTATTATCTTCTGTTAGAATAAAATCGTCTCAGCTGTTTATTTCCTTATTTCCAGAAAATATTAAAACCACAATAAGCTGGTTTCCTTCGAAAAATTGCCATGAAAGATGTTAAATTTAACCTGTGTAGTAATTTGTTAGTAATGTCTTAATTTTGGACAATGTTCCTCTCACCTTTTTCTTTCTTTCAAGCTTACGATTTTTTCTGAATTTTTGTTAAAAGTCATGCAGTGAAACAATGAGAAAATATAATGTTTCTTGGACACAAATTATTAAAATAATGTTTATATATTTGAACGATCAATGGTTTATCACTGAGAACTTTGATAATGTCATAGCTCGGCGTTATTGTTTCTTAGACAGCGTATATTCCAAAATTTTGGTGTGTCTTTTCCAAGAATATATGAGTCAAATAAAAATAAAAATTTCAAGATATGAATATGGCTTATAAACACTTTTTGTTCTAAAAGAGTTATATTTCATCACAGATATTTTTATTATTAAAAATAATTTATTAATAAAATAATTTCACTTTCGGGAAATTCCTATTCTGTCAGGAAATTGAACAAAAGAAATAAATTTTCATAATATCCCCAGTGAAATTCTTTTTTATTTGTTATGGCTGAATAAATCTCTATGTTTTTGTGTGTAATGTATAATGGGGCCACAATGGAAATATTGTTGTGACTGACAATTTTTGTGCATATCCTTGCCACCATTTGTTTTATGTGAATGTTTTTTATACTTTTTGTTGTTTTCTGTTATCTATTGCCTGTCTTGTAATTTCCATTGCATGTGCATATTTATTTGTGGCAGAATAAATACTTACTTAGTTACTTATCAAATTTTGATATCCTGTTTATATTTATGGAAACTTTCAAACATTTGCTTATGTAAATTTACTTTTAAAATTTTTATTTCTGACCACAACATTGACAAGCTTACAATAAGAATTAAGTAATATTTTTCAAGTAACATTTGTTTTTTATAGATATCAAGTTGACTGTGACAGGAGGAAACATAAAGCATTTTTGGCTTATCGTAAGTCCAAATTTATCGCATTGTCAAAAATAAAGTCTTCAAAGACTTATCAGCATAAATTTTGAATATTATTGCTATTGTAAAAATTCTATTGTAAACCTTCTGAAACTTGCCTCGTGAGTTTTATTTAAACCAACAAGAACTTTGAATTCCAGTCAATAACCAAGCAAAAAACTATTTTGAGCTATTCGTTGAACCTGAAAGGCTCAAGATTTTAGATCCCCATAAAATTTTGGAATTTCTTATTTGCTTTTAATAAAAGACGTTAATTTGGTGTTTATTTATTTTTTTTTTTTCACCTTTTTTTAAATTTCTGTGTTTTCCAGGATTTAAATTAGATTTATAAAGGTCCATTTCTTCAAATTTAGTTTCTCTAGAGTTATGGGACCAAGGGATTAATTTCTTGGCCCTCTGCCGAAGATTCTTGTTTTTGGCACCCCAAACAAAAAATCAATAAATTAACTTTTTTTGCTTTTCCCAACATGTTACGCTACAATTATGAAAAAAAATTTGTAAAATATTGGATTAATTCTGATTTTTTCAATGTGTAAACTATATAAACAATGGCATTAACATTTTTAATTTGTGTATTTCATTAAAACAGTTTCTTTCTCAATAGCAATATTTTAAATTAATGTTTTTTTAATAGAATAATTACACTCTAGAAATAAGTTCATTATTTGTTTTTTGTTTATTTATTGCGAAAAAAATATAAAATTTTGCTTTTGTTTTTTATGTAAATATTAAGGACTAGCTGCATACATATAGCATTTTGAGTTGTGGAAACCTTAAAATGGAGTCTAGAATTAAATAAAGAAAATTATATAAAAACTATAAAAAAAAATTTAATTTGTTGAAAACACTAATTTGGTTTGTGAATATTTATTATTTCTTGATCAAGTTCGTTCTGTTGTTGCAGATTTGCCCATTGTTTAAAAACGATATTACTGTTAAACCAATGAAAATCTTAAAAATATATACATCGTTTCGTCAAGTTGTTTTTTTTTTTTTCTTTTGATGGCAGCTGGCATAGTGGCAACCAATGAAATTTTTTGATTTAAAAAAATGTGTAAAATACCATAGGAAATCAATGCACATCCATATTATTTATTAAGGATTAATTATTATGTGAACAAAATTTACTAAATTTCTTTTTATGGTTTAAACTAAAAATATTAAAAAGATCACAGATTGTATTGATACTTCGATTAACAATTATACTTTCCCTGATGAATTGAAGTGGGTTGAATTGGGTTATGATCCTTGTTCATAAAAAAGATGATACGTTAAAAAAATTGAATTTTTGGCCAATCAGTATACTCCCCACAATGTCAAAAGTCTTTGGAAAAGTGTTGTTTAAAAGATCACTCGTTTTTTCAATGATAAGTTTTCCCCTTTGCTATATGGTTTTTGCAAAGGTTTGAGAGTTTATCTTTAGTTTTCTTTTTTTATTTCTAAAATATTTACTTGTCCTTGTTAATTTTTTCGAATTATTATATTGTTTTTTGATATATAATTTTATTCTAAATATTTAAGTATTTAAATTTATATTTATATTTAAATATTTGATTTTTTTAACTCCAACATTTTTTTTTTAGAATCACAAAAGATTAAAGAGGTAAGTATTATTATCATATAGTTGTTTCAACTCTGGTTGAGGTCTGTGTTTAATTGTTGACAACAAAAAATCAACAACAATATTTTTGGAATTTGAGTTGTTTCAAAATGAACCTAAATAAACAGGTTTACTATTTTTTTTTTTTGGATTTTTTGCAAGTGTAAGAGTTCAAAATTTTCTCTTTTAAGCAGTGTTATTTCTCCCATTTATGCAAAATATATTAAATAGTTTTTGCAAAGGAAATATAGATAAAATATTATTTTTTGTACAGAGTGTTGAAACATCCCAATTTCTTGGATGAAACTTGCTACCAAATCTTAATACAAAATATGCAAAAGTTTCTGTCAGTCAAAGTTAATTCTAAAAGTTGCTTCATTATTATGTATCTTATTTTAGCAAGATGAAGAGATAAGGAAGAAACAAGAAGAAGAGACTAAATTTTCATTAGCTGAAATCTCTCTCCCTCACTCGGGTAAGTTTGTGTTCTTTATATTCATCAATATTATCATTCATTTATTCATTCATTTATCCCTCTTGGATGAATGGCGAAAGTTCTCTTAGATTTTTTTTGTTTTTTTAATTTGAAATGATATAAGTTCTGGTTATATAATCTTATTTAACCACCTCGACTTGTGTTCAACTAGTTTCTTGGCTTTGTTTTGTGTGGGATCAAGACTGCAAATTTTTACATATATTACGGAAGGTTCATTGATATATTTATAGATTTTTCAAGCAAAAGCAGTCTGTGTAATGCAAGCTTTAGTATGATACATGATCTATATTGCTCACTTAATTTATTTACTCCGCAACTTTCTTTCGAACTATGGCAATTCAATTTTAATATCTATTATTTTTAAGGAACACTTGCTCCTCATGAAATCCCAATGCCTGAAATGGTCCCTGTTATGCCTGGGTAAGTTTACCATTAACCAAACTATCTCTTAATACTCCTCTTCCTAAGTTACAATTGGGTAAATGTGCCTCTAACTAAATTTTGGTATAACCTTATCTTAGTTCTTTAAATATTACCTTGATTCTTCTATAACTTGGTATCATGGTATGTAACCTTGAATAAACTAATTAAGTGACTTTAGCCTTGAGATTAGGTCTTGGTGAGGTCTTAATTATATAATGTTTTCAGTAAATTTTAATAAATTAAAAACTTGATGCAATTTGATTTTATTTAAGGCAATATAATTAATTCTTGCGAGGGTTTGATTGCAATTTTTGCAATCATACATGTTTTTTCTGTTCTCTTGTTCATTTGTTAGTTTTGTTTCAAAGCCCATCCATTAATTTTGCTGCTGCATGAAATTAACATAAGTATCATGGTACCTTTTGACTTATTGTTCTATTTACTGAACGTTTCCATGATCTTAAAAAATGTCTTTACTTATCTCAAAACATTATGTTTACTTTGTGCCAAAATAATGTATGGTGTTGTAAAAAAAAAATGTGTTTTTGACTTATGTCATTTTTTCGAAATTTTATCGAATCTGTGCCCTAAAATTAATTTTAGCAAATTTTTGAAAATTTTAGTATGGCAAAACCCCCCAAACATGTCTTTTCTTAAACTGCTCTAATAATTTCTGTCTGTTTGTTGTTTTTCTAAATTTTGTTATGCTCAACTTTTACTTCTCTTTTTTTCTGATAAGAATTATTAAGTATTAATGATTCTTAAGCGCAGTATTGATTTTTTATTTATAGTTTTGATAAGGTCGCTGTTTATTGAAGCTTAAACCAAATGTTCCCCTAAGCAAAGAAAAAATTGAAATTTCTGTTTGGTTCTAGTTTTATATTGTAGATTTTGTGATTCTTTAGTCTTTTTTTCCAAAAACAGTTAGTTAAAAATAGCTAGTAATCGGTTGCGCCAAGTAGTGAATTTTACAATTAAAATAATGTTAATAACAAAATATTGGTGCAATAAACATGGTGCCAAATAGATCGCTATTTGTTCTTCTCAAAATTTACTTCATTGTTTGCTCTGTTTAGATATTTTCTACGCATGCCTGTAATGAATTTTTACTGCACTTTGTGGCATTAAATCATTTTCAAATTCCAAATAACTTTCTTGATTTTTTTTTTTTTTTTTTTGCAATAGGATTCAAGCACCTGAATATCCTTCTTCCTACCAAGGTGTTCACATTCCTGGTTTGCCACCTGGTTTGATTCCTCCAGGTCCTCCACCTGGTTTTCCACCACCACCAAGTCCAGAGTATCAAGATCAAAGGGAGAAAGATGAAATGGTATGGGTTTACCTATTTAGTCTGTGACTTGAGAATCCTTACTGTTGTTTTAGCCTTACTTAATTTACCTAAGGTCAAAAACCTTTGGAACTTTTCTAAATTGAGAATTTTAGTGGAATTTTGCAATGGAAAATATAAGCTTTTATGCATAACTTCACCAAAATGAAAATATTTTACATAAATAAAGCTTTATATTTTCCCTCTCAGCTTTAATATTAATTTATAGGCTTGCAAATTTCCTGAGACTTTATAAGTGAAGATTTCTCCCTTTTATTGATAGTTATATGATTAGTATATGATTATGATTAGTGCTCAATTTCACAGTCTGAACATATATTTTTGTGGAAAATAATTTAGTTGCTCTGTCTTTTCATTATATAGAATCTTCGTAATTGCTCTGTCTTTTCATTATATAGAATCTTCGTAAAGCTCAAACTGAGGTTGATGTTGTAGCTGAACTCGAAAGATTAGAACACGAATTTCAAGACATGGAACAAGAAGTAAATAAAGACAGAGATTTTGGCATGTCTGATAATGAAGAAAGTGAGTATTATAAACATCATTAACCACTTAAGATCCTTAAGGGCGAGAAAATCCACAGAAATTGCTTGCTTAGGTTCTCATTAAACATGCTTGGGGAATGTAGATTCACCTCAAAATCATGATTATTCCATATTCTGTAAGAAAAAACATAACTAAGTAGTCCCTCAATCAGAAATTTGTCTACCATATTAGCCCAATCTCTATATACTCACCTTTATTATTTTTTATCTATTTACTTGTAATATTGATTTCCTCTATGGCCAAAGGAATATTACAAAGGTTCCTATTTGACTTACACACTAAAGAGCCCTTTAACTTTCGTAAGCATACTGTATAAATAGCGGAATGAAATGATTAAGCAGAAAACATAATCCATTATGATATATGCTCATATGTAAAAAATTGTTTGCTCAGCCACTGTCATCTTGCCCATTGATACCTAGGATACTGAGTACCAGGGTGAAATGTTTCATATTTAGTCAAATAGTTGCACGGTTAAACCGTTATAATAGGGAAATAGTGAACGATAAATCAACATAATTTAATTAAATGATCATCTTTTGAAATTAAAGCGAGATGGTTTTTACATATTACAAAACAGGACTTACCCTTTAAATAGAACCAACTTAATTTTATCTTGTAGGTGAAATTATTTCTAATGGTCATAAAACTGAAAACGAAACTACTTTAATTAAGGTGAATGGCCAGATGTCATATTTAATTTCTAGTTAAAAAGAGTGTTAATTTAAAGATATAGATAAAAAACTGAATGACCCATTGGGCAACTCAAAGGCATATGTAAAGCATCTGCGTGATTTATTGCTGTACTAAAATCTTTTATGGTACAAGAATTATTGTTGGCCCAATGCTCAATATCTCTGCAAAATTTTGAACCTTAATCCTCATCATTCATAATATTTGACTTCCTTTGAGCTAATGAGAGATTACGTTTGATTTGTTTTTTTTTTGTTAACTTAAAAAAGTTTTTGTTAATTTAAAAGCATAAAAGAATTCTTTTCTGTTTTTTTTTTATTATTTATGTTGAGGTCTGAATCTCAAATTCTGTTGAGTCTATTTCACCATTATAAATAAGGTCATCTTTCAATGATTTTATATATATTTACCACTGTTTAATTGCTTATCATTATTATCTGAGTTATAATTGTAATTTTTCATACCCAATTTATGTTTTATTCATTGATTTTCTCTTCCATTCCAAGTCAGAGCTAAGTTATCATAATATCCATTAGTAGTTTTGTCAAATTTGTTTCTTCAGTATAACTTGTTTTGTCAGCCGACTTCTTCAATCAGTGTAATTTGCACCTATGTGATAAGTTCTTTTGATTTTGTTGGCATTAACTTCATACCGTCATATCCTAGTGGCATTTCTTTACCATATTTCATTAACATTTTTTTTCACCCTATAAATTATTCCTTGCACATTTCCTCCTGCTCTGTATTGTTTACCATTTCAAACATGACTTCTAAATTCTCAAGCAAGTTGTCATATTTTGGCAGAAGGATTCAAGTTTGGCAATTTTTTCATCTTGATTTTTTGACTTCTCTTCCAGTTTCTTTATTACTTTATTGTTAAAATGGCTTGAGATATGGTCAATACTATCGTTCGTCAATAAAGGTTTGGTTAATTTTCTGAATTAAATCTTTATTTTGTCAGTAAAAACCATTTTGCCAATACATCTTGTTACTTTGCGAAGCATTAAATCAAAGAAGCCATGTAATTATAGCTAAAAATTTCAAGATATCGCTAAATGAACTGTTTTCAACTTTAGTTCATTTGTATGTTAGTCAAGTTTAGTTCATTTCTTCATTAATATAATTTTTTTATACCCAGCTAAAAATTCCGCATATTTAAATCATTTAGTTCATAATTTTTTAACAAAATACTTTTACTAAATTTAATCGGAGCATGAAAAGGTCCTCTCTCTAATTTGATGTGAAATCAAAACCGAATTATGATTTAAACCACTAGATATTTTCAAATTAACTTTTTCCTTCTTTTGTCACTTAGGTTTCTTCACTTTTTTGAATCACTTAAACTTCCTTTCTGGAAATATGCTTACATATGTATGGTTTTCTTGTTAACAGATTTAAAAGTTCAATATAAACTATTGCGTTTTGCTTGAAAATCTAATAATTTCTACATTGATGCTCTTTTCAATTTGATTCTTTCCAAAACTATGATTCAAATTAAAGTCTAAATACGGAAGTTTCTATGGCATCTTTAAGGATTAATGACTGATCACTGCACACTGCATTTGGATGTTAGAAAAGTGACAATGATGAACATCTTTGAACAGTATGACTATGCTCATACAACAGTATATTTATTACACAGCAAAAGCTCCTAGAATAATATTACTGTATAACACAAAAACTCATAGAATAAACTAACACAAATATATATTGCTGAATAACACAAAAAATAGAATAAACTAACACAAATTTATGTTGCTATATAACACAGAGAAAACCTCTAAAATATGCTAGCACAGATTTATGTTGCTGTATAACATAGTGAAAACCCCTAGAATAAGATAACACATAGATATATTTTTAGAAATCTGGTATAAAAAAGAAAGCCCCAAGATAGCTGATGCAAATGCTAGAAACGATAATTGTTGATTTAATAAAGTTTTTTTTTATACTGTTTCTTTAACAGTACCCTATGTGTCCAAAAAGCTTTTTGCTTTTTTAATTCAATTCCATATAGCTTACCATACTTAAAATAAATTAACTTTATTTGTTAAATTTTACCTAATTTTCAGAAGCGTTATTTTTTTCTTTTTTTTTACTTTTGCAGTGTTTAATCGATTTTTTAAGTTTTTACGTGAGGTACTAGGGATTTTGTGTCAGTTTTTATAGCGTGTATTAATCAAAATTTTTTATGTCATTGTCCGATTCTTAAAAAATTCTGGAACAATTTTATTTAAATACTTTACAATTTTATTTAAATACTAAATACCATAGGAAAAAACATTTTTGGAGAAAAAATTAGCAAAGTGACCCAAGAATCTCTTGAGGATGATTGGAGTAAAATAAAATTTTAGCAAATTTCAGAGATAAATTCAGAGGATCCTTTAGTATAAAAATTTTTTGGAGATTTTTTGTATTTTGGGAGACAAATAGTTGTGATCTGGTATATTACATATGGTGTGGCACTCCATAATTGAAGTTGTATTATATGCAATGTCAAAACTTTGGTCGCGTCATGTAACAAAGTTTGTTCATAGGAATTTATTTTTAAAGAGATGCAACCCTGTTCTTTCGGAAGAAATGGTAAACAATTGTTAAACAAAATTAACTAATATGTATTGTGTAAACTATGAACTAACTCACAAATAATAAATCTAGCGAAGAAGCACGAGTTTCTTAACAAACGTAGATTTGGGTGGTTTTATTTTGTTATCGTAAACAGTTTTAAATATTAATTTAGATGACGCGAAAGAAGATCGTAAGCGTAAAGTACGTTTTGAAGATGAGAAAGTATCTCTGGATGAAGCCACTGAAGAGAATGCTGCTGATGATAATGCTGAAGAGGAAATTGATGAATCTTTCACAACAAGACAAAGGCTGTTAAAGATGGCAGGTCATGATCCGGTAATTGTTTGGGTGTAAATGCTCATTTTTATCTCTTATAAATATCCCGGTTAAGTTTTGATAAGGTGTTTGTTTGTTTTGTAATATTTTCTCTATATCTCCACACCAGCAGAAATCTGTTTTTGCAAAAATAACTTTAACAGGATCATTATTTACACAAATATTTGACTATCATCAAAATTTAGATATGTCTAAATTTTATCTAAATATTTTCTATATATGACTCGATATATGACTATTCTCTTTTTATAACGACTAGTTATGTGATTCCTTTCTTTTTTCTAACAGCTAGATATATGACTACATTATCTTTATAACGGCTAGATATATGAGTGCATTCTCTTTATAACGGCTAGATATACGACTATTTTTCTTTTTTATGGCTAGATATATGGCTATTTTCTTTTTATAACGGCTAGATATTTTATGACTGCTTTCTTTTTATATCAACTAGGTATACGGTTTTTTATAACGGATAGATATATGACTGTTTTCTCTTAATAACGACAAGATATATGACTACTTAATTTTTATATCAGCTAGGTATACAGTTTTTTATAACGAATAGATATATGACTGTTTTCTCTTAATAACGACTAGATGTATGACTACTTTATTTTTATATCAGCTAGGTATACGGTTTTTTATAACGGATAGATATATGACTGTTTTCTCTTAAT
>JAUZNK010002229.1:0-11590 GCA_035046665.1 Euphysa ruthae
TTTTTTTTAAATAACTGCATGTGGTATATACGATTATTTATGTTGGATATTTCAAATATTTTTATCTTATTATTTTTTGATGATCTACTTTTAATGATATCGTATTTTAAAGACGTTGAAATAAATACAAGTCTAAATTCTTCTTCTTCTTCCATTTAGCATTAGAATCTCTTATTCTGAAAAATTCGATACAACAATTCTTTTTTTTCAATAATTTTTATATCACCAGAATGATTAGTGTTATTCGGTGAAATCTTGAAAAAAAGATATCTTTAAAAAGGACATTTTGCAAAGACGGTTAGAATTCTTGCACAGATTATGATCGAACTCGTTGTTAGAATTCATACGAAGAAAAAAATTTCCCCATACACCAATCGTGCCTTGATTATACAAATTTATCTGCAGATCATTTAACTTTAGTTCCATCACAAAATGATGGAAAAAAGCCTATCTGCAAGTAAACAGGATCAAGTGTTTTAAAATATTGCAAAGGAAGATCTGCGGTTCAAACAAACTGTAGTTAATAAACCGAAGAGATAATAGTAAAGTTTTCGAGAAAATTTCACATTCTATTAAAATGTAGGTAATTAGACAGGGTTTTTCACAGCTTGCAACAGCTTTTAGAGGCTTTCAAGAACTAATAACTACAGACTAGCGCCGAGTCTGGTTATTTTTAACACATGCCGACTTATGCTACATGGAGCCAGCAACAAAGTATGGATCAAGCTAGTGTTACTCATGCAAAGGCATTCACTTATAACATGTCAAATGAAGCTAATAATATAAACAATTTTGCAAGTTTTAACCACTAATTAAAATAATTATATATATAACAACGGCTTTTTTCATCAAACAAATATATTATTATATTATGATATGCCTTAACACAAATTTTTTGAAATGATTCTTTTCTTCCTAATGGTGTACAATACGGGTATATTTATACCTTTCACAGTAACTATGTAAAACAAAACATGCAAAAACAACGATAAAGAGGCGGTCTACTGGAATATCTATTCGTCATTCTCCACCTTGATTTAAGCTTGCTGAACATAACTTCTGTCCAGCATCGTGCGTAGCGTAGCATCTGATTAAAAATTACTTCTACTTTTGAAAAAAAACTATAATACTCCTTCAAACTTTGGTTAAAAATGGGTAGGCTAAAATTGAGCAGGCTGGATCACAAAAGTTGCGGTACACATTTGTCGCCTAGCATCAATTCTCTACAGGACATCGTGGAGACTCCGCGGCCATTTTACATCCACATTAGCTAAATGTATAAAAATGTTATTGCTTTTAGAAATTTTCTGGGTTAATTCAAGTATGTATTTAAAATATAAATAAACTATTCAAAATCAAATTCACAGTAAAATTATATGTATCAAAAATGAAAGAGGATATGTATCCAGTGATTTTCTAAAAGGTCTCATTTATCTCAATAACTGCTACGGTTCTTAGATTATGACTGTTTGAAATCTAGAATTTTATCAATTTTCCTGTAAAAATATCTGATGAGTGTCAAGATATCTTGACATATCGAGTTCTAATTTGATTAAAAAAATTCCAAAAAACGTTAGTGTTTGTAAACAAAATTGCACAAGGCGCCTGAATATAGATATTCAAGGAGTTTTCGGTGTGTAAGTTTTAACATGTTTCTTTATAATTATAATTTCCCTTGTGTCACTTAGAATTTTTGTTAGCTGGGTAGCTCACAGAAGTTCTGAATTAACAGAAGATAAATTATTACTTTTACATTATTAGATGGTTTTGCTGAATCAAATATATTTGTAACAAAGATTTGAATAGTAATAATACTACTTATAAATGGAAAATCATGGGTCGAAATATTTTATTCTTTTGAGCATACTGCATGGTTGTTTCAGTCACATCGTTGTAGGAATACATTGAGGTTATCCATGGCATTTTATAAAGAGCATTGCTGAGAAGGAATTTTTAACATTAGATTTCCTCAATAAGCTAAACCAAAAAATAACTTGTACCAGACATAAACCTTTTTTTTGTTTGAAGATTCTGTAATAATGCCTAGATAGGAATAATGTCATATTTCACCTTAACTATGCGGCTCATTTTAAGTCATGCTAAATGTAGTTAGAAAACTCATTACATATTTGAAAAATTTGTTCAGTACGCCTGGATTTTAAAAATTACCTAAAAGAAAAAAAAAGTAAAAACCGATTATAGCCGAAATAGATTTATTGTAGCCAGTATTTTTTTTAAGGAGACTTAATGGAATGAAATAAAAAACATCGTTTTACCTGGAAAATCTTTCATATGTGCACTCACTTCCACTTTTACAAAAGTTACAACAACTTACTTTAATTTTAAAGTTAAATAATTTCAGAATGGTTCTACAGATTCTTATCACTTTCCAGAAATATATGGAAGTATATTGTGTTCGATTATGAATTTTAGATTCGAAAGAAGATCTAAATAATCTTATCATCGAATCGGGCAGTGGCTCAATTTAAAGCTCCCAGTTGTGCTACGGCAACAACCAATAACGAAAATTTTTTAATATAAAAATTGAATTTATCGTTGACTGCTTTGGAGCATGAAACAGTATAGCTGAGGAGGAAATGTAATTCCGCTGGAAATTTTGGTTAGAAGCAAAAACTATATTTTTTTGCAATCTTTGATATGTTTCAAAATATTTGATAAATTTTATAACTTACAGGTACTTACAGAATACAAATACATCATAATCACAAAAACTCCTTTAATTTACTTTCCACAATCTCTCTCTGACCAAACTTTGTCAGAATATGTGTGTTTAGTGTCAAACAGATTAAAAGGGTTTTTGATAATAATACAGAATAAGGAGTAATTGTACAGACCAGAACCAAAATACACATTCAGGTTAGTAAAATCGCTTTCGAAGGAGGAAAATAAAATTATTTGGTTAAATAAAAAGTCTAACTTTTAACACATATTCAGTAAAAACTTCAACATGGTTTCACCAATACATAAGAGATATGGCCTGGTCATTAAAATACAGACCAGCCAATTTTGATGTATTCTATATACAACACACAAAAACTTCCATTACCGAATTTCTGTTGTTACAAAGTGATTAATTGCATATTCTCATATTAACAGATATATTTAAAAAATATTTTTATTGTTTAGTTACTTTACAGACCGAATTTGGTCACGGGCAGGCATGCACGAATAAGATGTGTATAGTGGATCTGTGGTGCAGTGGTTTTAGGCACTGAGCTATGAGGCCACAGTGGAAAGACATTTGGTTCGAACCCGTATAATGACTGCGTTTACGGCAGAATTTAGATGGATATGTTTGTCCTCGCTTCGTGCCCCAAATTCGTAGTATATATATATATATATATATCTAAAAATAAAATAAAGATGACGTGTATATTATTTGTTTTTGTATTTTTTTGTGCAAAAAGAAGAAAAAAATTGTTTGAAACTGGTTCTGCAAACTTACTTTTAACCGATTTTTTTAACTTTAATAACACGTTAATTAAGTAGTAAGAACACAACATGCATTAGGCACTAAATCAACAACGTGCATTAGGCACTAAATCAACAACGCATAGATCAAATCGAATTGGAAAAGTCTCTAATGGAGATGATGATGATGAGAATTTTTTTTGGAGAACAGAAATGAGTTTGAATTCTTTGAGGATAAATTTAAACCTAAATTTGTTTTTATTCAATGAATTTGTTCTTTTATTTATTTTTGAGAATAAAAAGTTTGAAAACTGCAAAATATTTTTTTGTTGACGAACCACGAAATTAAATTCGAGTGAAATGTAAATGTCTCGCGGTATCTAGCCAACCGTGAAAGTTTCTTCCTCCTAAAATTTCTTTCTTTAAAGTATAAATAACTTCGTAAATTAATTAGTTAATTAATTTAATTTAGTGTAAATTACTTTTATGAAAATATACTGCTGTTTTATTTTTCCAGTATTGTGACTTTGATCAAGTTTGTTTAGATATAACAAGAAAAGAAATAAGAATTGAAACGTGATGGAGGATGGTTGTAAAACTATGTGTTGAAGTTTATACGGATAGTAAAACAATTATTTCGCTTGATCTTTAGTCATATTCTAGAGAAATTCGTCATCGAGAAAGACCAGACGTTAAAAAAAAGCTCTTGTTTCTTATGGGCCAGATACATTTACTGTCTACATCACTTAAACTATTTGGAAAACTAATCGATGGAAGTGGACTAGACCAAGCGTTCGAAGAAGCAGGTTAGTTGTCTTATTTTTCATTTTTATCTGTATATGTTACTCATGTAAGGTTCTTGTAGACGTGTGTGGAATTTTTACTTGTTTGTAATATTCTATACGGGAATAATTTATTTACTAGTTTTGTTCGAGACTATTAAAATTGTTTTTATGACATTTGTTAAATTTATTATTAAGTACCTAAGTATATATGGCAAAACTGTCTTTGGTCAAAATAAAAGACCAGAAGCATCCCGTATATCGTATTATCTGTAATTGTAACTTTTCTGTCAATAAGTAACTTTTCTCTTATTTTGTTGTCGAAAATTGGAGAAGATCATGAAATTGAACAGGAAAATCGAGCTATAAAAGTACTTTGAGGTATAAAAGGGATATCAAACGATCAACAAGCTCTCGATGAATACTTCCTCGCAGTGCCGGAGATGGGGAACATCGTAGAAAAACTTTGCATGCAGGAAAATCAAGCAAAATAAAGAAATGAGCACTATCAACATACTTGCTCGAAAAAAAAACGTATGACCAACAAATTTGAAAAGTTAAGTTCGATAAATCAAATGATTTGTTTAATATTTTGACATAGAAACTACTTCCTCCAGATTTGGCTAAACGTTTAATTTCTCTTAAAGAAACAAGTGATCAAAATTATTGCAAGTTTGTAGCTGAACTATTGCTAGGCGGATCTTTTTAAGAAAGAGAAGTTGCCGACCTTTAAAAACAACTATGTCCAAACTATTAATAAGAAAGTCATAAGCATCAAGGGAGAGGAGAAACTAATAAAAAGATTTGTGATAGCTTCGAGAACCACACAGGATGCCGATTTTCCTAACCAGACATCGGTTTTCTAATTATCTTGGAGAATCCGAGTTTTCAGTCGTTCCCAGATTGTTATTTACAATTGATGGTTATCTACTTCAATACAATGATAAATAGGTGATAGCAATGAGATTCTTACTTCAAAACCTACGATCCTGTTCATTTAAGAGGTGAAAGAGTTATCATGAGTTACCACTAAAAAGGCTATAATATCCGATGATATGACTAACAAAATTGATATAAAAAACCAGAGTAAACACCTGCAATGATTGCGCAATAGCACTCGTTAACATTATTAAAAGTTATTCTCTTTTATCCAATGAAATAACAATTATTTTCGATATGTACGCTACAAAGTCGCTTAAATCTCAAACAAAAACAAAACACTTACAAGGCGTGTCAAAAGTATAAAATATACGCGGTGAAAGTAAAACGAGTCATCTGAAAATGAGGCAATTTATAGCTCACATCGAAACAAAATACAAAATGACAAAATTGGACCTTCAATTCAAGAGGATAATGTCGTTGCATCGGAAGACATAGTTTTGTCAAACATTGCTGACGTCAATTGAAAACAAAGGGTGCATAACTAAGAACAGACTGACACTGAGATAGACTTACACGCACTCGACGTTTCAAAAAAGAGATCCATATACTATTCTTTTCATATTTTTTTTCCGCATAGATCTTTTGTTTTTTCTTTTACATTACTTTGAAGATCTGTGCAGTAGTTCTACCTTCAAAACATCAAAACACGCTATACCATTAAAAGATGCGCTTGAATCTTTGGGAAGAGATATATATATATATTTTTTTTATTTATTTATTTCCCATAATGGGGTGAGGTCATAGATAGTCAAACTTATTAAGAGATTCCAAACTTTCATGTTGGAAAGTAATAACTTCAGCATCCCATGAAATCGTATCAACATTTAAAAGTCTGGGAGAAAATCTTGCCGCTGAAGTCGTTTGCAGATTTATTAGTAATGCAACTGGCCTGCAAGAACCTACCATTTTCAGTTATTTCTATAGGAAGCCTGCGCAGGCATATGTTTTTGAAACACAAGTTTGAATCTGAAAAACTCCCACCGACCAGAAATGCATTAAAGCAAATGATTTTACGTGCACAATATATATATTTTTGAAATGGAAATGTTGAACTATACCATCACATAATTTACCAGATCCGGAGGAATTTCGATGTTGGTTTAAAAAAGACAACCACATATACAATCCCATAATTACTACAAATTCACCAGTTCCCGAATCTGTCAATGGCTGATGATTTTATTTGAAAAACGGTTTCACTTTTTGGGGTAAGCCTGCCCGTAGCCAAATTCTTTCTGTAAAGTAACTAAAAAAAAAATTTTTTTTTTTTTTTTTAATATATCTGTTATTATTAGAATTTGCAATTAATCACTTTGCAGCAACAGAAGTTCCGTAATGGAAGCTTTAAAACAACGCGTGTTATTTATAATATGCATCAAAATGGGATGTCTGTACATGAAATGGTCAGTAAAATTCTGACAGATCATAACTCCTGTATTTTGGTGAAAACCATCTGGAAATTTTTCTAAAAATGTGTTAAAGTTAGACTTTTCATTTGACACAATAATTTTATTTTTCCACCTTCGAAAGCGATTTTACAGACCAGAATATGTAATTTGATTCTGGCCAGTATAATTACCCCTCAGACGGTATCATTGTGTGTTTAAATTTTTCTATTAAAATTCAAAAATATACCTTTGAAATGAATTTTTTACGGTAAAGTATCAAAGCTTGTTATTATTGACTTTCATTTTAGCCGAAATGTTTTTTCACCAGGGTCTGATTCACATGTATTAAATCACAATAATACGATAGAAGCATTATATAAAAAATTCAAATGTTATGGTTATTGCCACCTATCTTATTTTCTGTCTTGCTAATGTGGATTAAAATTAAAAGAAAAAAATTCAACTTATAAGTAAGAAAGGATTAGGTTTAGATTATTTTGTTTAGCTAATCATCGAAGAATCTTTAAGAATCTTTGAAGAATCTTTTATGCTCAGAGTGCTGACATTTTCAGATGTCATTTGATTTGTGATTTTATTAATAGCATATTTTTTGATCTTTTTTTTACTTAATATTTACTCAGTATTTATCTGTTTTTTATTTATACCCCATTAAATTTTTGAATTTCCTTTTTTAAAATGTTGGTATGACGAGATGCCAGCGATCAAAATGCATACGATGTCAACGCTAGCACTACAGGTAATAAAAATATTTTGAAATGCAGTAATTTCCAATTGCTAAGTAACGTATACAAATTAAACATATTTTAAGGAATCATAAAATTGATACTTCAGCTTTCTTCTTAATTATTCTCGCAAATTAAATCTAAAAATTCTCAAACTATATCCTATTTCCTGTCTTAAAACGATTGGTATTTCCTCAAAGCAGAAAAAACAACACTTGTCAGGACATCACAGTAAGAGTTTTCCTGACATTTTAAGTGTAATATATAAAAAATATTTTCAGACAGACAGCGAGAATCCACTATTCATTCATCTTTACATTAAACACTAATTATATCGCAAAATAACACAAAAAAAAATATGGTTATATACATTATATATTAAAAGCCTTATGTTAATAAAGATAAAGATTTATTTAAAAAACATTAATTGATAAGTAATCAAACTTGGTGATAATTTTCTAGCAAAAATAAAAACATAAAATGCACAGTACGTGACCACCTTGTTTTTCTAAATAAGAGATTTGAGCCAATCACGCATTGCTATTTGGGTCACAATGTAATCGTAAAAGCTAAAATACCAATATAATGTGAATTAAATGAGTATTTAACAACTTACAGCAAAATATTGACCATAAATTTCTCCAATATTGGAATGTGTTTATAGCATAATAGATTATTTTTGGAAAAATAGTAATTGGTTAGCACTTTAACAAACATCTGGAGAGTCTTTTTTTAATAGTTCGTTTTATTTACTATTGTTCATGTTGAATTCGATAAAATACAGCATTTACCTGGCTATATCAACATATGAATTAATTTTAAAATATTAGGAAGATCGTTTTTTCATTAAATTATCAAATCCAAACTGAGAGCATTTCAAGCCTGCAAGTAAACATCCATAATCCATTGCTTTTTTAAGTTTTATGCCACGCACAAGCTTTAAGATTGCACCAGCTATAAACGTGTCACCTTTACCTATACCATCGATAACCTTCTCACAATGATGGGCGTTGGATTTGTGACTAACCCAAACACCAGAAGTTAATTCTGACCCAAAAGCTCCTAAATCACCCCATGTACAGACAATTTTTTCCAATTTTGATTGAATAGGTATGTTATTTATATAACTACTGACCGTCTCTTCGGCAGAAGTATACCCTTTTGTTGTTGCTGCATCTTTTCCAATGAAAATGATATTGACGTTCGAAAATATATAATTCAGGTAGTCTAAATCAGAAGTTTTTTCAATTTTGATCGATATGTATGGTGCAGAACTTAATTGTTTTAAGTATTCTATCATTTTACTATAGATTTTGAGGTTTCTACCTTCAAAATGTATCCAATCGTAACCGTAGCTTTCAGATACGTTTTTGAAATCTTCTAACGAAAGAGATGGAAAATTATTTTTTGAATGTAAAACGGTTCGACTACTTTCCTCATGTAAAACCACTAATGAAAATGGAAGTTTCTTATCTTCAATTATTCGACAATTATCAATATGGATTCCATCACGTTTAAACTGCTCTGAAACAAATCTCTCTTCGGATACATTTGATAAGCAAGTTAATAATTCTGCTTGGACATCTTTATCTTGCGCCAATACCAAAGCTGTATTTGCTGCATTTCCCCCTGTAGATTTATATTGAGAATTTAAATGTATATCACTATCCACTGGAAACTGTTCGCAAACAGTTATTATGTCAATGCAGGTTGAGCCCACAATAAGAACTCGTTTTCTGTTACTGACGCTGTTTTTTTCTACTGACATTTTTATATAGTTTATGTTTCATCTGAAAAAAATCTCTCCTATATATATAATATAAAATGATTACCTTATCTCTGTAATTCTATTATCAACGAATCTAGGATTTTTTGTCAAAATAAATATTTATTTTTCCTGCTAGCAAGATAAAACTATTCATTATGTGGATGTTAATTATTAATATAAACTATTGATTATGTATCTTAGTTATGGGTAATTATTAAGCAAATCTATGGGTGAATAAAGAATTGTAACATCAGTTAAAATGTTTCTCATTAGTGACGATTTATTTCACGTCAGGGTTGTTGTAAAAAAAAATTATTTTTCAATAAATTGGCTTAGGAGTAATTAAAATAAAGCATAACTTTTTGTTGTGTGAACTTCAAGAAATTTACTGAAATGAAACCAAGCAAAGAGCAAAGTATGTCAAAACTTTAGTAGCCGAATAGCTCAGTTGATAAGAATCCCAATCGTAAGGTTTCGGGTTCAAGTCCGAGTATCGCCTACTCAGCGTATGAGTAGCATTCGATTCGATTCAGTGCGATAAGTTTATGGTTATGTGGCCGAGCAGTTATTTACCATAAGTTCAAATGGGATCTCTAAGTACACCAGAACCAAACCCGCAGGAAACTTCTGAATTATACTAGCTTGAACATTTACTTTAAGTCCTTTGCCTGGTCGAATTCTATTTTTTGTTAAACAATAATAATGTTAGTGGATGTTGATAATGTTAGCTATGAACACGTTCTCGCTTACGTTGAATGATATCTTCCACTTCCAGATAATGTTCGGTACCAGTATGGAAAACGTATTGAATTATATAACGATCATCTGTTTGAAATCAGCGCCATTTATTCAGTACAATGTATTAAACGCTAATACACAAAATGTAACGGCCGGAATGTAAAATTTATTTTTCCACGTGATAGGTATTTAAATATTTAATAGGCCGGCTGTATTTCATTTCATTGAGAAAATGGCAATACAACTTAATACACATTTTTGTAAACATTTAAAACTATTTTAAGAAGATTGATAATACACAGGAGAATTTAATCTGATATTTCTATTAAAAATTATTCGAAATAAATTTCTTGTGAACTATATTTGCCATTTTCAAATGAGCATCTTTTTTAGACTGACATTTTTTCGTACCTGCTGATAGGCATAGATAAATCTCGTGAATTAAAGTTTATGAAAAGAATCAAGAAATTACATGAGATGACAGATAAAATTTCAAATTAGAATACTTTCTTCTATCAGTCTTAAAAAATTGAGGTAGATCCCAGGAATATTGCCGATTCCCAATCACTGCTCCATTCACTGCGAATCCGTATCAAAAAAAAAGAGAAGAGAAATCGTGTCATGAACCGAGGAATGTTTGCTATCTTTTATCCTGTTTCAATTACCTTTGCTGCGATTGCATATCGATCACGCATCAAAGATATAGGATCATCCTCATCTTGAAATTCGAGATGTACACCCACATTAGAAAGACATGGTAGAAATGCACTCCACGGACAAATATGTCGGTTTCTGCAATATCAAATATTATGACATCGAAGATCTCACTTCTAGAAATAATTGGCTAAAAGAAATTAGAGAAGGGCGAGAAACTGCTGATATTTTTCTCTCTATCGATTCAGGAAAAGATTTTTCAATTCCGTAAAAAGGCGCTTGGTTTGTATCTAAGAATGGAAATCATTCTATTTTATTAGAATGAAATAATTCTATTATGAGATTACTTTGCATTTTTAAACAGTCTGTATTTAGCAATGCAATGTCTTCTCATAATAGGATCATTTCACATTGTCTTCTTTTACAATGTTGTTTACTTTTTGTAAATGTCATCATTTAAAAATTTTTTTAAGCCGTTTGATAGCGACCCAAGCAAAAAGAAGAGAAAACCGCTTTTAATCAAGCCCTTTGCGATTCCAGCAAAGTCTGATGATGATGACGAATTTGCAATTACTGGCACGATTGGTTTATCGAAAACCGAATTTAAAAAGAAGGTTGGAAGGCCCAGAAAGCCAGTTGAGCTTGATATTCCGGAGTTTCACGATTAAAATGATTTAGCGAGGAAAACTTACAGCAAGAAAAAACAATCTATGACGAAGAAAAACTAAATAAGAAAAAAAAAACACATGGAATGCCAAAGCATTCGTGAAGCAACAAGGTCAGTCACCGTCAATGAATCAACCTTTCGAAGCATCCTGAAAAAGTCTGAGCCCGAAAAGAGTACAGGAGGAAAACTGCCTGGGTAAGCATATGCAGGCGGTGCTTCTTGAAAAGGAAAGAAAAAAGGCGCTGGGTGGCCACTTTCCAAAATCGGTCGAGAAAGAGCTGTTCCAATGAATTTATGTAACGGGTGACAAGCATCTTCCAACTACCAGTAAAATTGTGAAGTAAAAGGCTGTCATGCAAATCAATAATACCACAATACAGGATTCAAAGGAATTCAGGGGTAAGTAAGTAAGTAAGTAAGTAAGTATTTATTCACTATCAATAAAAATTTTACAAAATAAATGTTAAAAACGTCGT
>JAUZNK010002230.1:0-11590 GCA_035046665.1 Euphysa ruthae
AAGCGATGATCCTCGTGATTAGAAAAACTCACTGTCAAACATTTCTCAGTATTTTCCCAATAAACAATTGAGGATTTCCGTTGATTACTAATATATTTCCGTTGAAAAATAGCACCAAAAGTCATTTTTGTATAGCAATGTGGTAAAAACTGCTGTTGAGTAGTAAGGAATGTCCTTTTTAGCAGATTCATTTTTTTTTTTATTATATATATATATATATCTAAATATATCTTTATTAAACCAGGTTTAAAAAAATGATGAAAAAAAAAATTTTTTGTTAGTGAGATATTACAAAATCAACAGTCAAGCTAAAAGCTTGGAAGTCTTCTTTGGAGTCCAGGAGTTTACAGATAAACCTTGAAACAAGTGACAGTTGGTGGTTCTAATATAATAGAAGAAGTTAGAGAAGGAAAAAGTACGGACAGGGTTGCCTTTAATTTCAAAAAGAAGACTTTATCAAGCCTCTGTAAAAAGTTTTATGTGAGTGAAATTTGGTCATTAAAGTAAAATGATTTAAATAAATTAAAATAGAAATTATATATTAGCAGAGAGTAAAACTTACGCATCAAGATTTTTTGAGTGCTAAAATTTCGCATTTAATGTTTTAACCTTTCTAAAAGATTTATCAAATGTCAGTATAAGAATTAGAATAATCAACTATTTAATACCTTATAAAAAGCTCAAAAAAAGTGTTCCCATTCTTTTAAAATTTGGATAAATTAGTTTGATACCCAAAATACCCAATAACATTATTGGGTATTGGTTTACAACCTTAATGATATAAAAAAACTAATTTGTTAGTATTTTTAAAAAATAGTTTAGTACTCCTAAATAAGTATGTCAGTGCCATTTTTATCACATTTGTGTTCTCTATTTATTATTCTATTATATATATAATATATACTTTTTAAATATATTTATTTTATTATTCTTATTATATTTTTTATTATTATATTATATATTTTATTATGATATTATTATATTTTATTATTATATTTAAATATTTAAAAAAAAAATAATTTTAGTACTCCTAAATATGTCAGTGCCATTTTTGTTCTCTAATTAGTTTATTATTGTCCAATTCTGTCACATTGGACATGTTAAATTGTATAAATTTTGTTCCCTTGTTTTTCAATTTTATCGCTCCATCATTTCTGTGGATAATTCTCTATTCAATAATTTGGGTTCGAAGTTTTTATTTGGACATCAGGACCATTATTTATAGCAGCTATGATATTTTGGCTGAAAAAGTATAATCCTGAAAAAATATTCATGAATAATAATTATGTAGTTCGGTTTTTTAAATACACAACATTATACTCAAATAAAAACACGCTGTTTTGTTCGTTTGATAGATGACTTTTAAACATATGAGATGCAATAACAAAAAAATAATGTTCTTATAAATGTAACCCTTGGTCTAGGCTTGCGCAATTTTAACACAAGAAAACACTTCCATGTGGTTAGAATTTTTGCGCTAGTGTCAGGGAGTTATACTAAGACAAAAAGGAATCGATTTGGGTAAGGACATGTAGAACACAGGGCCTGGTAGAGTAAATATTTGATACCAGAAATAAATTAATTTCTTATAAAGTTATCATAACTTTATTAGTTATCAAAAATTTATTTGACATCATAACTTATAAAATTATGATTTCAAACTTATATAGTTATGAGTTATGATTTGAAAACTTTTTAGCTATGAACTTATAAAGTTATGATTTCAAATAAATTTTTGCTGACCAATATTAAAACCAATAATCAATACAACTTCAATGAATTTAAACATGTTATTTAAATATACATTAACTCAAGTAGATTGTAGTCCATCTCACTTTCTGATATATTTCACAATCTAGTCTTATCATGACTGCAACAAATTTTAACCTCATTCAAAAAGATTCAAGGAAACGTTATTAGTAATGTTTCCACAACTTCACGAATACAAAAAAGGACGAAATTTTATACTAACACTTAAAGAAGGCAGTGGACAAGCAATCTTCTATACATTTGACCAACAAGATAATGGCTTTTGTCTAACTAGAGTAGCTAAAATAATTCTTAAAGAACTATTAAGATCTTGAAGCAAAAAAAGGATATGAAATGTGATGAGTTTTCGATAGCTCATCTCAACCGGTTGTTTGTTCACCAAAGTTACAAGAAGGAAAAATTACAGCAGCAGCAATAGATAACCTTGATCATAACCCTACCTCGTCTCAGTATCAAATCTGTTCCATGAAGCAGGAATAAATATTTTTCAACATACTAACGACGTTTTGAGAGAAAATTGTCTGTATGATATGGTTCTACCATCCTATTAAACTACCATTCAACCAACAAAATAACAACCAGTTAGCTTCCCCATGCAAATACTATCAAGATATAAAAATAGCGAATTTGATTGCATTAAATAATCGTATCAATGGCTAGAAGCTATAAACAAAGTTATAAGTAACCAGACTGGTGATAATGAAAGTAATTATCATGTTAATTGGTTCGCCTTTAATCCAAACAATAAACTTCTGATAAATTCCATAAAAACCGTCTCAGCTGTGCTACTACTTTTATGAGAAGAAATTGCATCAAATACAATTGTTTAACACACTTTAGACATCATTTCCAAAGTTTACGAAAAGTCGAGACTTTGTTGAGTCCCAACTATAACATCAGATGTTTATGCTATCAGCAAACAAGTTCAATAGCTTTACCCAGAATGGTTTTACCCAGAAAAATATGGAGATAAACATCTTATGGATGATGGGTCCTCTCCATTTCGAGATGGCATTTGCAGCAGGTCTATTTGAATAAATATTTTTCTGACAACGTTAAAAACTTTCGCGAAACATGGAAAGGAATTAATGACATTATTCAATCTAAAAACAAAACTGGATCCATACCGAGCTGCATTATGGAAAAAAATATATCCATAACAGATCCTTCTCAAATTGCTAATATATTTAATTCTTACTTTTCATCTATTGCAAAATCTCTACAATCTATAATTCGTTCTTCTCATATTAATTTCTCAAAACACCTCAAGAATCAAAATGTAAGATATGTTTCTTTCCCCAACTGATAACACTGAGGTCTTTAATCTCATCTTGAACTTAAAAAATGATAAAACCTCTGGCCAAAATAATATACCAGCAGTCATTCTTCAACATCTCAACAGTGAAATCTCTATTATTTTATGCCGTCTATCATCTTATCATTTTCTACTGGAGTTTTCCCAAATATGTTTAAAATATCTTCAGTTACTCCCTTATTTAAAAAGGGCTCTAAATTAATATGTGAAAATTACAGGCCTATTTCACTGCTTTTAAATACCAGTAAGTTACTTGAAAAATTAATGTATGAAAGATTATATAAATTTTTGAATGATTTTAATTGTTTTTCTGAGCTTCAATTTGGATTTCGATCTAAACATTCTACTTCTCATGCATTAGTAAGCATTACTGAGAAAATACGCGAAACATTAGATACAGGCAATTTTACATGTGGAATATCTAACGATCTGCAAAAAGCGTTTGACTCCGTTGATCATGATATTCTTATCTCTAAACTTGAATATTATGGTACTCGTGGTGTTATAAAAAAATGGTTTTCTTCATATTTAAAAAACCGTAAACAGTTCGTAACAATAAATGGTTATAAATCTTCTAACCAAACTATTAAATTCGGAGTCCCCCAAGGGTCTGTACTTGGTCCTTTACTATTTTAAATTTATATTACTGATTTTAATCAATCAGTTAAACATTCTATAGTACATCACTTTGCTGACGACACGAACCTTTTGTATGTAAACAAGTCAATAAATGTTACACGTAAAAAGGTATTACTATTGAGTATGTAAAAAAATAAAACTAAACGGGAAACGTCTTTACCCTTCAACGTATGTTAATTACCTTGGAGTTTTGATTAATGAGAGTTCGACATGGAAATATCATATTAACGAACTAATTAAAAAACTTCAAATAGCATGCTTTCAAAATTGCGTCATTACGTTAATAATGATACCATTCGTTCTATTTATTTTACAATTTTTCCTTCGCATATTAGCTATTGCTGTCAGAATGGAAACAATCTATTAAATAAATTACTTTCTCTTCAACGGTCTGCTCTAAGAGTAATAAACTTTCAGTCTTTCCGCTCTAATACATCATTTTTGTTTCATAGTTTGAATATAACTTTGTTCTCGAATCCTGTTAGAATTTCTTATGTTACCTTATGTTCGTATACGATTCTTTTAAAAATAACGTTCCGGTATCAATATTAAATTACTTTTCTGGGTGTCTCTATACTCATGTAAATGTTAATAATGGAAAGCTAGCTCTACCATCATTTGAAACAGTAAAATATGGTAAAAACTCAATAAAATTTCAGTGTATTGCTGAATGGAATGAATCACTGATGGGAATCTACAGACTATTCTCTATGAAGTATGGCAATTTTATTCAATATGAATCAATTTTTGGTTTAAACCGAACCCAATTTAAAAAACTAGTTTTTAAAACTGTTTTTACTCAATATTCTATTAATCAAAGTTTGTTGCATTAAGTCGTCAAAATTAATATGGTTTTTTCCGATGTCTTGGAAAAAAAGTAAACAAACCGGAGTCACTCCCATTGGTCAGCTCTTGCTCTATGAGTGACTCCCTCCTATTAACCAATTTCTTATCAAATGATTGTCTTAGTATTTATATTAACAAATAATTTTCTAATATTTAAACAAAATTATAAATGTATATTTATTGGTTAAATAGGAAAATATAATAATAAATAAAAAAACTGTTTACGGTTATTTCTCATAGTGCCGCAAAGATGTGTGCAGTTTTATAGAAAGTCCTATCAAGGAGGGTGTGGTATAGAAGTTATCAGTGAATAAGATGTGATGTTTGTTCAAACATGGAGTCATCAGAGAAGCCAGTATCCGTTCAATAGTTGGCATTTCCTAATTTCCACCATCTTCAAAAAACATGCCTTTCCGACAATAAACAAGAAAATCCAGAGTCACTCCGCGTGACGTAATACAATTCATACAGTTTGATGCCAAATATAGCACTCTTGATACTTATGTTATTTGAACTGAAGTCTGCCTTTGAACAAAACCAACGAATCGCCAACACCTAAAAATTGCCTAGGACATTTCACTTTCTGTGGTTTTCTATGATTTTCACAGTCTTTACTTATTATAATTTTTTTTTGAAGACAACAGTTGTATATAATTCAACACGTTAAATACTATTGAGGTTAAACAATATTTATTTCCTCTTTAAATTTAAATTTAAATTCTGCTTTTGTTTTGACAAATTTTTATAATTTTATAATTTTTTATATAAAATTAATTTCTATCTCTCTCCCAACCATGGGGAAAAACACTTAATTTTCAGTGAAAACCCAGCTTGCTGCACTGGGTGTTGGGTTTATTTACGCTGGTAGCATGTTGAAGTGATTGATCTCTAAAGTGAGACTCCAGCCGCGAGTTTTTTTATGATGAAATGGCGAACTTCTTTGCGCCCTCTCTCGACCATTTCTTTTTTTGTGGCCTCATTAAGCTCTATCCTATTTTCTACATCCTCTTATTTCCTTTTTCATAGCGTGGTATTCTCGAACTTATTTTAAAACCAAATTAAACATTTCTTGACAGCTTACACGATCTTCAAGCACCTTGCTGACTCCATCTAAAATTGAACTAAGGTTTCCCAAGACGCAGATCTGTCGTGTTCTTGAGTTTTTATTCGTTATCGATTAGAGGCAATCTTTGTACAAGCATTCACGAGACCATATACGACAGCAAAGCTCATGATGATTGGAACGACTGGTGCCGCGTATACGTACAGTTAGAGACCCGTTTCAACGCCACTCAGAACGACGCCTATCACAGCAGCTACGACATCAACACCGTCAATAACATAGACGACCCGAGCATATTTGTTCTTCATGTCGATTTTATAAGGAAATTTTTTTTAATATGGGCATTCCACCCCATATATACTACATAATTCCCACTCATGTCCTTTTATCATCTCATGGGTCTTGATATAATTTTGTAGCTTTTTGAGATCTGTCGTTTCAAAACTCAGAGCCATTTTGTCTTCGATTATTATCTTCCTTTGAGAGTGTAGCAGGGACGATCGTAGAAAACCTATCGCAACCATCATATGTTGCGGTGATATACAGGACACATTATTTCTTCGGAGAGTCCGTAAATATTGCCCTTTCGTAGCTATTAACTAAGCCGCCCCATAAAAGCGTCAATGGAGAGTGATATCAGCCATCCTTATTTTGAGAAATACCTCCATTTGGTGCAAGAATTAATTGTCATGTTGACTCCCATCACCGATCAAGTGGTCAAAATACTTCGAGCGCTCTGTTTTTTTTATCAGATCATCAACAATGAGAATGCTCTTCTTATTTGGGTCGAACTCGATTGGCTCTTTAGGAATAGCAGTGTAACCAGGATTCGCTCGTTAATCCGGCCGGTAAGCACAAAAGTATAGCACTCATGCTGCTAGTGTTGGTTGAGTAGTAGGTCCTTAATGAAAGTTGTTTTGCCGCATATTTTCGGTACATATATGAGAATTCCCGCTGGATACGTTGGTAGACAATTATTTAGTACCCTAAATTCCATTGGAACGCCATTTCATGTAAGGTTATGTATACATTAAAATTTTGAGTTGAAATGAGTACCAATATATTGAAAATATCACGTGTTCTCAAGGCCGATGATTTCGCAGGTTTATTGGAAGTAGCAATTACCAAGTTTGCCGAATCACATGCGCAAGAGCATTCAACTTAACCAAATAAAGACGTTCTCAAGAAAAGGCAGGACAAAGGATTACTTCGCCATCAGCTTTTCCAAGAGAAAAAGAAATCTGAAAAAAGCAATTCAGCGCCAGACACCCCTAGAGGAGCCATTGACTGCATTAGATGGAGAAGATTATATTAGCCCAATTCAGATGCTCAAAATGAAAATATATGCTTTAAGTTGCAAGGCAGTAAGGTAGGGTCTAACGAGTGCAGTGAAATTGAAATCGATGGTTACCCCGTTTAAGATACCAACCTTGTGACAATACTCCATTATTTCGTTAATAGCTCGCGAGGTTTAAAGGGTAGGCTCCACCTAGAGCTGAAATGCTCGGTAAAACGCTTATACAGCAAGGAATCGCCTCTTCGAAGATTCCTGTGAGCTTTCGGCTATTGTTATGTGGTCAAATGGGTAGATCAAAAGGACCAATACTACGAACTCCTAGAATGCTACCGACTCTACCAATAAAAGTCAGTAAAATTTTAAACCACTATCATCCAATGAAGAAGTTGATGTGCTGGCTCAAAATTTTTGATGAATACCTGACCATGTGAGATAGTGACGAAACATAGCAAAAAAGAAGTGGTATTAAGATATTAAACCAAGCCATAGCTGAGGAAAGAAATTAGGACGAGGCAAGGGACGTTTTAAAACAAACAAGGCTTAGTAAGAGCCCCACGCAAGAAGTTAAAGATAACAGAGAACTATATCGCTTATCTAGGTTTTACTATGATACCTAATAATGGCATTGACTTTCATTAATCTCCCTAATAAAGATTGCTATGCTTGGCCAGGACAACACGGCACAATAAAGTGTTAAGTTCTAATCAGCGCTACCATACCATAAATTTGGTATACTGTTACAGGGAAAAACAACCTTCTGGTTCTTCCTGCAAAGGAAGTCCGCCTAAGCCCAGGGAACTACGACACTAATGTCCACACTAGTGGTCTCAATTATTAAGCTCGTTAAAGGCACTGTCCTCAAAGTCACAGTTAAGTTTAAATCCAACGAAGCTTGAGCTATTTGGACGTCAATCGACAAAAATTGTCGAAGATGTATTTTTAGCCTTCAAAGTGTTGTAAATTCTGTTGAAACCAAGATACTGGAAGAAGTATCTTTAAACAATGTGATTACTTCTCAAGAAGGTGTTAACGATACTATGCTATCCAAGACTACACTGTTGTTCCTGGCAAACCTTATTGACGAATTGAAAAACCACATTAGCAACGTTTTTTCTGGATGATGGTAATTTGCTCGCAAGTCACCATTTAAAGTCTTTAAAAGATGAAATTTATTGTGTAAAATACGAAATAAAAACAAAAAATTCTGCTATAAACATTTTATCTGACATTTCTGATTTACTAAAAAATCAAAACGCTCTTAATCACAATAGTATTAAAAATAAAAACATTAAAGAAATTAGTAGCGTCACTCAAAACTTTCATTCATTATCTAATAGTACAATTAACGATACCAATTTTGATCGACAAAGAATAAGTCATAGTAACCATAAGAATAGCAATAAGAAAACCCCGATTAGAAATAACAACAATCGACATGCGCAGTTTAATAACGTTTCACATGTAATAAATACAAGTATGCTGCACTAAGCCAAACCGAAAAAAGTTCCAATATTAATTACTATTCGGCTCCTAGTGTTTCTCCTGCTTCTGATCTTTCTACTACCGTTTTTTCTGTTCCAAATGTTTCTCTAGTGCCTGGTGCTCAAAAATTTTTTTAAAACAGCCAGGTCACCTTATCGTGTCACTAATACTCCTGTTAGTAACATCAAGAAAAAATCAATTACATATTCCGATAGTATGGCATGTTGAATAAAATGTGATTTCAACAGAAACTCACAAATTTGTCAGTCAATTTTTATGTGGTTTCCTGGTGCCAGAAGTAGATCCTTCAAAAGCTATGTAGAACCAAGCCTAACCGAGTTTCATCATGACATAGCAATCATACATACTGGAATAAACGAACTTTCACCCCCGTGAAACGTCACGCCACTAAATAATGCAGAAACCACAAGCAACATAATAGATGCTGCATTAAAATGTAAAGAGATGTTAATAAGGTAGTTGCTTCCAAATTTCGCGTCGATCTCCAGAAGTAGATGAGAAAAGAAAAAGTGTCAATCCGTTGCTTGACAAGTTATTATATAACGTTATTTGAATAACTATAATATCCAGTAATATCTTCTTCGGAGAGATGGTTTTCACCTGTCGAATAGTGCTTTGGATGTGTTTAGTCAAATTTATTAAATTTAAAAAATATAATTCTTGTAAGCTAACTAAATTTACCTGGTTGTAAGAGTGAAAATTTATCTATTACTTCGAATAAGAATATGCTTGCTCCTTACCAATTACCAAGTAGTGATTTATCTCCTTTAACCAATGCTAGCTTATGGTATTTGTAAGAGCAGAATCACCCGTTAGGAGTCCTGTCGATCATTCATCCAATTTAGACATTCAATTAACGCCGTTTGAACTCAATCTCGGCGAGAGAAAGTGGCTTATTCTTCCTGTATATAACCCTAGCAAACCTTTAGCAAATTTACTCTTAAAAAGTTTATCTAAATTATTATTATTATTACGATTATTATATTATATTATCTGAAGATATACGGTTATTATATTATATACCGTGACATGAATCTGGATCCCAATAATCCACACTCAGTTGAGTTTGTGGGAAATTATAATTTCTCTAATCCAATTAAAAGAAAGGCCTGCATCAAATCATCTCGTGATACTTGCATCGATATCATCTTAACGAACTTGAGATCTCTATTGAAGAATTCACATTCAGTGGGGACTTGTCTTAGTGATTGTCATTATCTAATTTATACAATGTTCAAAACTAAACATATCAACTTACCTCCAATTACTGTGAAATATAGAGACAATAAAAAGTGATTTTGATAGTTTTTTGTTAGAATTTAATTATTATTTAAGGAATCAAAAGTTTAGCTGTGATTGCTCATTTTATGATTATATATTCAAAGAACTTTTAAATAAGTATGCCTCCATCAGAACTAAGTTTTTAATGTGTAGCAACAAAACTGTTGCCACCAAAATATTCGGCAAATTAGTAGATATCCAGACCTATAAAGTATAAATGAAAATTGTTGTTAAACAAAGAAATATTTTTTTTTAAGGTTTTTAGAGTTACTATTAAAGAGGGTGCTGAGTCATTCTGGATAGCATGTAAACCTTTTCTATCTAACAAACCTCTAAATACTGAAGAACTAATTCTTCTTTTGGAAAAAATAATTCTTATTTCAGATAACCAACCTCTTGTAAATGTAATTAATAATTATTTTGTTAATATCATCTATTCTATATATTCAACCATGGTTGGCCCCCATATTCGATCCTATTTCGCAATTGTCGGTGCATCATCCACTTTCAGACTTACGTCCCAGTATTATTGCAATCAAGGAAAACGTTCCTTTAAAAATGTTTTTTGATTTTGACCATGTTGTACCGAACTAACATTTTCGATATTATCATGAACTTTAAAAAAAGAAGCAGCAATGATATTCCATTACGAGTTCTTGTGTCTTTGGTCCTGTCTGATTGTTCCTATATAACTGATTACATTAATACTTCAATAAACAATTGTTCTTTCCCCGATAAATCAAAATGGGCAAACATAATTCCTGCTTACCAAAAAAGACGACGCTCTAGACAAAAGAAATCATCGTTCTATTAGTGTTCTCCCAATGATGTCTAAAGTTATTGACAAAGTACTTTTTGCACAAATTGCTCGTTTTTTCAGTGATAAAATTTTACCTTTATAATGTGGTTTTCGCAAGAAGTGTTCAATTCAGCACACTTTGTTTCGATTAATTCAGAAGTAGCAACATTATCTTGGTACTACTGGGGTAGCTTGCACGATTCTAATGGATCTGTCTAAAACATACGATTGTATCCCTCACGACTTAATTCTAGCTAAACTCTTATCACACGGTTTCTCGCAAAAAAAATTCTGAAATTCGTAAAAATCTACCTCTACTTATGGAAACAAAGAGTAAAACTGGGTTACACTTTCAACCAATGGTTGAATATCATCTTAGGAATACCTCAAGGCTCTATTTTAGAGCCCCTTCCATTTAATATTTTTTTAAATGGTATTTTATTTTTTGTTTTGGATTGTGACATTTGTAACTTGATAATTGTAACTGTGATAATACCTTATATGCTTGTGACATTTAAATTTATAACGTAATTTCGCGCCTTCACAGGGGTTTGCTTATGATAAAAAAGTGGGTTAAATCTAATTCAATGGCCGCAAATCGTCTAAAGTTTTAAATTACTTTGTTAGGAACAAAAAGTCCTCATAATATTATTGTATTTATTAATTTATTATTATATGAAGAAATTGATGTTAAGACCGAAGTGACACAAGATATACATTATACATTATAAACTAAATCTTTCTAGTCATATTCGTAAATTATGTATACGAGCTAATAACAAACTGAGCTGCTTTAACAGGTTAAGAAAAGACTAGAATATCACTCAGACAAGAACCCTTGTTCATATATACTTTTTAAGTTATTTTTTGTACTCTACTTTAATCCACAGGGCTCAAAGGAGAGCATTACGAACAATTCATCAAAGCTTTATCTTCAGTTTTGATGAGAGTCAGTATTAATTAAAAACATCTCTTTTTGCTTATGATTGAAACTTATAATTGTCTTAATAGATCAAATCCAGAGTTAGTGACAGTAGGAAATATTTTAAATAAAATTAATTCCCTACATTTATACAT